>MJUU01039722.1:13858-31393 GCA_002080025.1 Modiolus philippinarum
AAATATAGAGATTATGTCTCAGTCTGATCTATCCCTGTAGAGGTAAACTTCAACTTAAATTTGAGGTCTTGTGTTGTCTCACTGGTCTTGATAATGACTGATAGTTCTATCTGACTAAGAGATTGGGCTAATAGGCGGTTTTTCTGGCTATTGATTTGACTGAGTGCTATTACAGTTTTTCTGCTGAAGTCTCCTGTCGCCAATGTTAACCCAAGTCCTGGTGTTGATTCTTCGTCTCAACTACTAGACCTAGTGATGGTACTAGGGAGACAAGTAAAGTAATCAAAATGTCAGCCTCCCTGGAGTGTTATTTACTTTAAATATTTGTTGATTACTAGTTAATATGTTGACAAACAATCAAATGGTTACTATGAATATTTATAATTTGATGTTATGTATGTATAAACAAAACATTTTTTTTACCCTTACTTTGCCTTTAATATCAATAGAAAAATAAAATTTGTTAGATGTTTGAACCTCCTCCGCCTGAGCACGTTTCAAGTGTAATTATGTTATTTACTCCATATTCTTTCATTTTTTATTACCAGCTCGGGTCCAGTAAAAATATAGAGATTATGTCTCAGTCTGATCTATCCCTGTAGAGGTAAACTTCAACTTAAATTTGAGGTCTTGTGTTGTCTCACTGGTCTTGATAATGACTGATAGTTCTATCTGACTGTGAGATTGGGCTAATAGTCGGTTTTTCTGGCTATTGATTTGACTGAGTGCTATTACAGTTTTTCTGCTGAAGTCTCCTGTCGCCAATGTTAACCCAAGTCCTGGTGTTGATTCTTCGTCTCAACTACTAGACCTAGTGATGGTACTAGTACGGGTACCTCATCTGCCAGTTTATGTCTTCAGTGAAGATCAAATCAAAATACTTGTTAGAACATGCACCAAACATTTGTCAAATCTGTTAAATAAAAAAATAACCTAAGATATCTAAATAGAAAGCAAAAAAATCACTTAAGGACAGAGCTATGCAAGAGGGAGATATTCGTTCGTTTTAAGGATTTTTTTTTTAAATTAAGATATCACAACTCTCCAGATAAATTGGTTTTCGGGTCAGCACCAAATTAAGTGAGAACCAAACTGTCAGTCTAAAACAAGCAATCCTAGAGCAATGGTAATATCGGGGAAAAAAGACACACAACATTAGTATAGCACAGAAAAGAAACATAAAAACACACAAAGATGAACAACACAGGCCCAAATAAAAAAAGAAACATGGGCGAGATCAGGTGCATCGGTAGAGTTAGCATCTCCTGCTTCTTATAAGTCATATTGAACATGTCAAAATCGGTAGAGGAAACATAATTAAGCTTGTAAAGGGAAAGATCTGTTCTATACTGGGAAACGGATATCCCATAGAGGTCTACAAGATGGTGATGTCGACCGTAAAACTACTGAAGGAATACTTCAAGTTTTGGGTAATATACCCTTGTTTGAGTACCCTATTTGTGAGCAACCGGGTCCTATCAAGGAAGTCACTGCATCGACTACAGGCTCTTGAATAGCGAATGGGCTTTGAGATTTAAAAACCGTTCGCCGTTTTTTGATATTGCTACAATGAAAAAGGGGAGTTGACTATTGGAAATGTGAAGTCATCGCATTTGCCGTGTAGCTTAGTTTGAAGTCTACCTCTGTTGTCAATTTCGAGATGAAGGTCAAGGAATGATGCCGATGTGGAAGTGTGTAGTATCATTGGTTTTTAGCTCTTTTGAATAGATAAAACGAAAAAAATCGCCAAAGTGAGGGTTGTTTAGTGACAAAATATCAACTATATAACGGAAGCTAAGATAGAAGGATTGTGTCAGTTTTTATGCCCCGCCTACGATAATAGGAGGCATAAAGTGTTCGGGTGTGTCCGTCCGTTCGTCTGTTCGTCCGTCCGTCCCAAGTCAGGTGTACCCTCAGGTAGAAGTTTTTTTTTTCTGTGAAGGATGTATGCTATTATCATGAAACTTTGTATAAATACACATTAGGGTATAATTAAACAAAAATCATAACAAAAATTTATCCATGCTACCAACTTCATGCCTTACTGATCATGGAAAAAAGGGGGGTATTATGAGGTTTACCCTTAGGTTGAAGTTTTTTTTTTTCTGTGAAGGATGTCTGCTTTTATCATGAAACTTTATATAAATATACATTAGGGTATAATTAAACAAAAATTACAACAAAAATTTATCCTTTCTACTAACTTCATGCTTCACTTATCATGGAAAAAGGGGGGTATTATGAGGTTTACCCTTAGGTTGAAGTTTTTTTTTCTTCAAGAGACGTATAAATACACGGTAGGGTGTAATTAAACAAAAATCATAATAGAAATTTATCCTTTCTCCCAACTTGATGCTTCACTGATTACGGAAAAATGGGGATAGTATGAGGTTTACCCTTAGGTTGAAGTTTTTTCCTGTGAAGGATGCAAGCTGTTATCATGAGACTTTATAAATACACATTAGGGTATGATTAAACAAAAATTATATTAATAATTTACCCATGCCACCAACTACATGCTTCACTGATCACGGAAAAGGGGGGATGGTTTGAGGTTTACTCATAGGTTTAAGTTTCTTTTCTGTGAAGAATGTATACTATTATCATTAAACACCATGAAATTAAGTACCCATGAGGGTATAATTAAATAGAAATCATAATAAAAATATATCCATGCAACCAACTTCATGTTTTACTGTTCACGAAATATAGCATTGTTCAAAATAGTTGTGAGGCGGGGCATTATGTCGGTTAGACACATATTCTTGTTTTTATGTTTATTTTGAAGAAGCCCTTCGATGAATTCAGCCTTATAAGAGTGGAGAAACAGATCGGCTAGGAGAAGTGCACAGTATGTTCCCATTTGAAAAACAAGTCCTCCAAACTGGACAAATATATTGTCGGTGAGACACTCGAACATTTTAATTACTTCTTCCTCTGTATATTTTTTTCTCCGATTCGGAGTCATTTTTCACAGAGTAGGCTTGTTCTCTACCTACAACAATGTACCTTCATCTTCGTTCACCGTTCTTAAGAAGTCACATCTATGAATTAAACCTTTCAGCCGAGATATAAGTTGTTCACGAGGAATGGTAGTGTAAAGTGTGGAGAAGTCAAAAGTTTTAATGCTGTTACAGAGTGATAATAATCTAGAGTTTAAGATGTCAAGTTTATTCTGGATTTCAAAAGCCACATTTCATTTACACCGCTTCTCGAAACGCAGGTATCACAGTATTTTTAAATGCCCTCTTCAACAGCTGTCAATATGGAGGTTAGCAACTTAGATATAGGTATTCTAGAACATTTAGCAGATCCAGCGATGTATCATTCTTTGCATTGACATTTATGTAATTTTAGTAACAATGCAACTTCGCAACAGATATAACCAATTAGTCTAGGTATCTAAACCTGGTGTATCTGTTGAAAACATAGTGAAATTCAAGATAATCCGATTGAAGTGGTAGAAAAATCTGGTGCCCTGTTTGACAACGTTGTTATCTCCTTAGGTACAAATGACATCTCTAGAAATAAAATAACAAAATACCGAACTTACTGTAAATATATTTCTGCATATGGCCATTTCGACAACTCGTGACTCATCAGTATAGATAAAATCTAATCATTTGGAAGACCATTATCTCAAACACAAAAATGACTTGATCATTGTTATTGTAAGAATGTTCAATGCTATTCAAGAAGTCAAATTCGCTTTTCCTAATACAAACATTGGTGTATGTTCTATTCTACCAGGTAAAGGAAAAGGTCTAAATTTAACAACGAAGCAACGAATGAAGTTAATAAATTTATACATAAAATGTGTCAAAAAAGATGAAATTCCCAGTATTTTTAGATAAACATACATATATCGAAACATATCGATATCAACATGGGTGCGAGATGCAGTGATTATGTAAAATTATCTGTCAACAAATTTTTCTCCAATTTATAGTGAAGAAAAAAAAAATTTCTTTCAATTTTCGTTATTTATTAAAGCCGATAATTACGATTGTTGTCACGTGATTTGTGACCATTTTAACTGTGTCATGAATGAAAATCTTGACAGACATCCAGCGCATGCTCGAGATGAAAACGGTCGAGATCATCTGTTTTAATATAATTTATCTGATCCGTGGAGCGTTTTTAATCCCTCTGTAAAACGAAATACGTTCCGTAGAAACAATTTTTAACCAAGAATTGATAACTTTATTGTAAGTTACGGTCTGTTTAAGTAAACTGTCTAATGTGAAGATAGTTCATTTTCCATTTGGCTATCACGATCTTAAAAATACAAGAATTGTATTGAATAACATTGAGAGAGGATCGGGGTTGTGGGTCATGAATGAGGACTAAATTAAAAAGTAATGAACTTAAAAACGCTTTGTTACTTTTTGATCTAATAAAAGTCAAATTGTGTATTGAAATTTCTACTAATGAAAATATTATTAAGAAACAAATACAGAGCGGGGAAAATAAACTAGAAAAAAAATTAAAATCACAGAATTAAGTCGAGACACAGTTCTTATTAATGAATTAGAGGGTAAAATAAGATATTTATGAAAAGAAAGCGGAAGCAGCTTTGATAAGATCTAAATGTAAATGGGTTGAAGAAGGGCAGAAATCCTTAATTAAGTTATTTTTTTTAAGTTTCAGAAATGTCACATGGGGAGGGAAAGCTTTGGAATAAAATAAGATGTGATGCTGGGACATACAAATCGTATATATATTCTATCCTAAATGAACAGTTGAAATAAAACGAATAATTGTTTAAATTCGAGGGTTGGGATGAAGATAGGTGTAACTGGTACAATTTATTGATGTTATACTAGATTATACCGATAAATTGGAACTAGATACTGATACAGATTTTGAATATCTTGAAACTTAAAAGGCAGTAATGAGTCAAATTGCACAAATCACCAGGGGAGGATGGAATTATTGTTTTCTTTATCAGCTTTACTGGGATGATATTAAGGTGTCTGCAGGGTATTATTTTCCTATTATAGAAATTTGTGAAATTTTCCATGTAGAAATGTTATTGTAGTATAGCTCAAAATATAAAATAAAATTTGGGGGTCACCGTGCATTTAAGCCCAAAAACTGAAATTGAAAATTTCAGGATTTTACATAGAAATGTTTGGGAAAATGGTTATATGAGAGGATAGCTTGAAAAAGTTATTATAGATTTTGTTCATACTTTGCACGTGTTTTGTAATCATTATATAGTTTACAAATAAAAAATAAAAATTTGGGGTCGCCGTTGAAATAAGAGAGAGAAATTGCGAAATGTTAATTTCGCTAGTGATATCTATGTTAAATTCTTTTATCAAATTATCTCCCTTGTATAATTTCTGTGTTCTGTAAATCCAGCTTCAGATTTTAAGCTTGTGTGTTTTCTTTTACATTTTTGTAATGAAAATTTTGTAAAAGTGATTAGGAATAATAATTTTAAATACGTTGGAACTTTCTTGGCATTTCAAATAACTATTTTGTTAAATTTTTTATATGAATGAAACCTAAATGAACAAGTATAAGACAAAAATGGCGGAATAATACCACTGAGACACCTTAACGAATGAATAACTGAATGAAAAATGCTCCGAATTTAGTCCTTGAATCTCAGGGTAGGGGTATGACTTCATTGGTGTTTAAGGTATTAAAATTGGAGAATTGTGATTACAAATTCATTGCCAAAATTGTCTGGTCGACTAAAAATATTTTACCAAAATTTTTCGTTCCGTTCAGAAGGGTTTTGTTAAAGAACGAAATATTGATGAAGTATGTGTTACAAAATTTAATTTTGAGGCTAAATTTTGTGGTTGGATACAAATGTTAAAAGATGAAAAAACATGTAAAAAACCCAATGGATTTGTTTAAAGATATGTACCGATATCTCGGTCTGCTCTACAAGGGTGTCCCATTTCTCCTCTCTGGAACATTATACAATTGGAGCCAATGGTATGCGCTATTTGAGCAGACGGTGATATTGAAAGCATTTAACTTCCGGGTGACATTGAGACTAAAATAAGTGCATTTGCTATCGACACTCAGTTGTTATAAAATAATGAATCGCCCGTTGAAAAATCCTTTGAGATAATCCATATCTATGAATTAGCCTCCGGGGGCAAAAATAAATTATGAAAAAACGAAAGGTATTTTTATTGGGGGATTAAAATGCAAAACGCCAAAATACAAAAAATTTCAAATGGATTAAAACTAATTTTAAAACAATGGGTATTCACCATCGGCATGAAATTGACAAGCAATTTGGAAAAGTAAAATACAAAGAATTAAATTGTGTATCAAGTCTGGAAAACACGAAACCTCGCATTTGGTTCTGGCTGTTAAAGGTTTTATCATATCAATGATTGGTTACGAAACTGACATTCGAGGCATAACTGAGGTGTTTTTAAAAGAAATTAATTCTTTAATTTGGGGATGTATCTGGGATAATAAAGTTAACTTATTAGAGAGAATTGTATGCTGTCTAGATAGAGATAAGAGGAATATATATTGTGAATATATTTAATTCTGCGAAAAGTAGATGTGTTAAATCTATTTCCAAATTCATGCATTTACTTTATATGTCACCCTTTTATCAAATGACCACAAGTGCTTTTGCCGAATTAAAAGAAAAATATTAACCAAAATCGGTTGAGGAAATCCTTGACACGCATATATTTTGTAATGATGTAATAAAATTCGGGGGTCATTTTGTGTGATTTTTGAAAAGAATATCGAAAATTTATGTAGAAGTATTTATTTTAATAATGGTAATTATTGTTATTATTTGTGTATATTATAGTGTTTACAATTACATGGCCCCTATCAATGGCAGTCTTGGCCATTGACAGATATATAACTGGCAAAATTAGAAATACAGAAATTATAAAAAAAAATCTTGAACAATAATGTTAAAGTGGGGAATATTTTTTTCATTGCAATTACATTAAATCTTGGATACAGAATATTATTACAATGTATTCGATAAATATCTCAATAGATTTAAAAGTAATTCCTTCAAGCAGTACAATAAAAACTCTTGGCATTTTATACATATCCAAAATTTCTAATCAAATATATCACTAATAATATTTCCATTGTGATAACTACACAATACAAATATTGAAAACAAATTCATAATAAATCTCTTATTATATGCAATTAAGGTACTAACATTTGATAAAATGTTTTCAAAAAATCCTCTATTCCCCAATCCGTTCAAACATTATCTTTTTCATTTGTTCTTTTTACTTCCAATGATTTATTTATATTAGTTATTTGAGTCACTTTTATTTCTATCAATACTAAAGGCGTACAATCTTATCCCTGTTTTTATTTCTTATTTTTGTTTTCTACAGAACCAAATGTGAATGAAGAAATTAAAATTTGGAGTTCCAAACAGAAAATGTGGTGAATAAACAGATTTCAAAAGGATATATGCCGAATATCACAGCCTTCTCCATATTGAGAAGGAATCTAGATTTAAATGCTAGCATTCAGAAGTGGAATGCATTGAATAGAAATGATGTGTCAATACAGTAGGTTGGAAACAGCTGACAGTCAACATGTATCTGATACTTGCTTGAGCATAATAAAAAGCAGGTAAATATATTTTTTAACATTCTAATACTTATGAAATGAACCAAAATTCATAATTTCAGTACAACACTGCATTGTGCAATGCAGTGTATAAACATTCAAAAGTTACAAATTAAATCTCTTGGGACCTACTCTTCTTTTTCTGGTACTTCTTAATTGTGATTGCAATGGATAACTGGTGGTTGTTGTGGGTGAAATAGAGGGTAAAAAAGTGCTCCCACTCTAACAGGATAAAAAAATGTCTACCAATGCAACAAAATTTTATCAAATGTTCACATATGGTGAATGAAAGGATATGGAATAAATGCACATGAGACAGTCTCTACAAATATATGGTAAAAACACGCTAAGGAACAGCGCTTTATTCTTGTTCATCTTGAAGTCACCAATGACTTCACCAAAGCTTCAACAACGGTCCTTCATCATATCCCATAAAAAGTTCAAGACGGCCCCTAGCGCCGGTTTGAGCGGAGTTCTTTGCTAATTGCCAAACAACGCTACATCCATGTTTTTACACTCCCGTCGAAAGACGGACGTATTATGGTATACCCTCCGTCCGTCCGTTAACTTTTTGGTTTCCGGAGATTTTTTCTGTAACCGCTTGACATATTGATTTCATATTTGGTATATGACTATATCTAGGTGAAATACAGATCAAGTTCGAATTTGGTTCCGGTCAGTTTATTTTGTACAGAGTTATGGCCCTTTGACTTAGTGAAATTTTGAAAAAATATAGGTTTCCGGAGTTTTTTCTGTTACCGCTTGACATATTGAGTTCATATTTGGTATATGACTATATCTAGGTGAAATACAGATTAAGTTCGAATTTGGTCCCGTTCGGTTGATTTTGTACAGAGTTATGACCCTTGTACTTAGTGAAATTTTAAAAAATATAGGTTTCCTGAGTTTTTTTTTTCTGTAACCGCTTGACATATTTATTTCATATTTGGTATATGACTATATCTAGGTGAGATACAGATCAAGGTTGAATTTGGTTCCAGTCGGTTGATTTTGTACAGAATTGTGGCCCTTGGACTTAATGAAATTTTGAAAAATATAGGTTTCTCCACCTTTTCTTTACAATTCGTGAATATGTTGATCTGATATATAGTTTATGATTGTATGTTTATAAATTATCGATTAATTTTAAATTTGGTTCCTGTTTAATGATTTTGATGGAAAGGTTTGGCCCTTGGACTTAATATTTTTTTTGAAAATTCACTTTTTATTTTACATATTTATTTGATATTTGTTGAATGGTTACATCTTGGTAAGGCACATGTTTGATTTTTTTTCCATCAAAAATTTCTGGTGGTCCAACAATGCCATAAAGTTGGAGTTGACAGTGGAAGGGCGTATCATGCGCTCTTGGTTGAGCAGTTTATTTACGTCATGGAAGCGGAATTGTCAATAAAAATAAACTGGCAAAGCGCTCTTACAATCACTGTCATCCGTTGCCCGACAAAAGCACCAGTGTCATAAACTAGTTGTCGATCACAACACACAGACAGACACAGGGCACTCATCGTGTTTATTGTTATAAAACTTCGCATTATAAAATAGTGAGATGTGGGCCCTTTTAACATTTCGAAATTATAAAAAATAAATGCCAAAATTGGAAAGTATGATAGTGTATCCATACGAGAAATTCTCTTACGAACAAGTACACCATAACTGAAATAAATACAGAGCATACATCTCTCGCAAGGGGAATCTTTTTACAGACTCTGCACAGTGACTGACTTAACGTGAAGTAAAGTACGCCGGAGAAATAAGCTGGTTTAGAGCATATAATTAGAAATATGAAAACATCTGCTTTCAGGCTTTGATTTTTAATGACTTGACATTACCTGTTTTACTTACTCCCAATCCATTTTTTAACCATTTTTTTGTTTGCCAATATGACCTGCACTTGTGAAGTCTCAATCAAAGACATAGTATGCAGATGATAAATAACCATAATATTGATATTTTAGTTTTGTAAACATTGATTTTTGGATTTACATTTAGATCAAATTGGTCATTTGTTCTCTATCAGTTTTTGAATATCTTTGAGTTTCTGGTCTTCCAAACGCTAAGATTTTATCTGCACTGAAGAGACATAAGTTGTCGAAATGCGCATATGCAGAAAGTAAATTCACAGTAACTTCGGTATTTAGTTATTCATTATACCTTAGCTCCGAAGGAGAGGGAATATACTTTTTAAACCTTGTCCGTCTGTCTGACCGTCCGTCCGGAACATCTTTCGCCAAGGATTTCTCAGCTTGTGTATGTAATGATGATTTGATATTTCGTCTGCAGCTTTGGTTTGATGAGTTGTTCTCCGTCTCCCCTTTTCATATCCGTCGCTCATCTGCTTCCTGTTTGACGGAAACTATGATTTTTTCCATTATAGCCATATATTGAACATTTTCGTTAAGGATTTCTCAGCTTGTGTTTGTAGTAATTTTATATTTGGTCTGAAGCTTTGGTTGTATGAGTTGTACCGTGTCCCTTCTTTTCAAGTCTGTCACTCATCTATTTCCTGTTTGACGAAATTTTGAATTTTCTAATTTTAGCCATTTATTGAAAAATTTCGTCAAGGATTTCTCTGCTTGTGTATGTAGAAATGATTTGATATTAGCCTAAGGCTTTGGTATGATGAGTTGTACTGTGTCTTCTCCTTTCAGTTATATTCTCATCTACTTACTGTTTGTCGAAATTTCCCCATTATAGCTATACAAAATGTATATTAAAAATTTTCGTCAAGATTTCTCAGGTTGTGTATGTAGTATTGATTCGATATTTGTTTTGAAGTTTTAGTATGATGAGTTGTACCGTTTGTTTCCTTTTCAAGTGCTTAACTCATCTACTTCCCGTTTGTTTATGATTAAAATTTTTTCCATTTTTTGTCCCGTCCCATGGCCATTTCCATACCCCAAAATGATTATTTATCAACAAACTTGTTCTCGTCTTGATATAGCTGAAATATTGCTGAGTAGACGTTAAACAATATTCAATCAATCAATCAATCCATTTTTTGTCAAGGATTTCTCAGCATTTGTGTGTAGTGATGATTGGGTATTTGGTCAGAAGCTTTAGTATGATGAGTTGTTGAGTGTCTCCGCTTTTCAAGTCCCTAACTCACCTACTTCCTGTTTTGCCATTACTTTGATTTTCCAATAATATCGATTGTGTCCATACTTGTTTTATGTCCACACCTATATTGTATCCTCACACACTTAAATTTGCACTTTCCATATTGATTCAGTGTTCAATGAGCTGGGGTATAAATGGCTACCATTCGGCAACAACTCTTGTTTTTGTTTGAAATGGTGATATAATTAGTAATTTTTATCCCCTTCTCAGACACAGAGCCTTCAAGAAAGACAACCAAAGGAACAAACTGCTTTTATATGTACAAGCAAGCGCACCGATGGTAAGTACAATTTATAGTTAGAAATGTTATTTAGATATGTTTAATTGGGAGGGTTAAAATAATGGTTAACATTGAAAATTTGTAAAAAAAAAAATATAGTAACCACAATAAGATATAAATAAATATTACCAACACAATTAGAAGAATTTGAGAGGAATTTAGTTCTAATCTGATTTTTTAAATACACAGAACATGGTGTTAAAAACAGATATTGGAAAAATATCAAAGTTATCAAAGACTTAATATGAAGATCCGAAAATTTTTTTTCTAGCTATTCTCTGACAAGAAAAGCATTCCACCACAACCAATTCCGAACAGAATTAACAAAAGGCAGACTACAATAAACGTTAGGACAAATCCACCCTCCGAAAGAGCAAGGCAAAACGTCGAAACGGTGCCAACGCCAGTAGAAGATCTACCCAGCTTTACAATGGAGGATCTGGAAGCTTTTTTTCTAACATTTGCAATAATTTGATATGATAAACAAACACGAATTATTTGGTTATATTTATTGACAATATAGTGTAATGAAATTGAATCTTATAAAATTTAGATTTTATAATGTCTGTAGGCAAAGCTTTCAATCGGATTTTTTCCAGTAGCGTTTATTGTCAAAACTGCATGGTCCCCTTTAAACAATATTGTCCACATTAAGCTCCTGATACATGACGTATTATTTAAGATTATTTTTTCCTTATGCAAACAGTGTTTTTACAAATCAGATGGCTATGTCTTTATAATTTCGGTTAAAATTTAGTCTCCATTTTCAGTTATTGAGATTACACCTGAATGAAGGGTATGGAAATTGGTGGTACTCCAATAGTACTCCTACATTTCACGAGGCCAAACTAAAAAATCTAAATCCTCTGACAATGTTATTACCCTTTTTGTTAGAATATAAATATAAATATGTTGAAGAGGTTATCTCAAAAATACAATCTATAATTCTTAGATTTACAGTAAACATAAAATTTCAATTTTTATTCTGGTTCTTGATTATGCCATTGTCACTTTACTAGGCCCACTGAACATGCCGAAGATTACCAGACAGTTATTACCAGATATATCCTCAAAATGTGCTTATTTCTTAAACCAAATACCATTGTTGCTTTTGCAATGGGTAAAAAAATGTTATTCAGGATGTTGTTCAGATTTTGAATTATTTTACCTGACATTAACCATTAAAAAGTGAAGATGACAGAACATTGTTGCTCATTAGATGAACATTCGCTACAGTATATATTACATAACCATTGTAACAACTGTATATTAGATTGAAATATATCTTTAGAAAATTTTATCTTTTTCTTTTAACCTTTTTTGACATACTATTAAAAAACACATTGCAAATAAAAGCTAAACATTTGTAGCTTTTTTAATATATGTAAACATAGGTCTTCAGTACAATTTTAATACATGTCAACATCGGTCTATACTACAAAGCTGTAGAAACTGAATTGTGCAATTAAACTCATTTCATGCAAAGTATACCTCATTCTTAGAACTACCCACGAAGAAGCTACATTATAAATTAGAATCACTGAGTATAGATATACCTGCTGTTATCGTTGAAAATTTATTTAAGTTGCTCACTCTTTTGTATTGTTTCTCTCTGTAGTTTTTTTTTCATAAAGTCCCGTTCGTAGCAGAACAGGAAACATCGGCAATGACAGATGCACATTTTGTACCAAAGGGAATTCCAGTGACCTGCTGATAAATGATTTTGCCAAAACGAACAAAAATGCTGTCTAGTAAAAGATTCAATGCCTTCATGTCGCAAGTTGCTAGTAAAAGATTCAGTGCCTTCATGTCGCAAGTCCAGGAACAATCATATTTGTTAAGTGTAACTAGAGAAGAATCTTTGCTCTTCATTGCAACAAATGATATGTAGACAACATGTCTGAAATGAACTTTAAACTACATGTCTGGAAACATGCATAGGCTACATAAACTTTACATTTAATCTCTCTTGTAGAAACAGAGAAAAATGAGGCAGAAAAAACATATTGACATCCAGATAGATGGACGTAAGAATATAAAAGTAAATACAGTATAACCCATCTACAGAATAGGGGTACAAATATAAAGCCAACAATTTAAAAAGGCTGTAAATGCACTTCAGTGATCTCATAAAAATATTGTAATACAATCTAATCCCCTTTTCTTCTTCAAAAAGAATAAAAAAAGATAACAGGAAAAACCTACAATGGCCGAAAAACAGTCACATGCCACAAAGTAACAAGGAACTGAACAAGACAAAAAAAAACACAATAAAAATACAAAAACCAAACGTAAACAACGATAGGAACTTGGGAAAGCCGGACTTAGTACCGGCACTAGCAAAAGCCAGCGGTAGGGTTAAACCGGTTTTTGGGTACCCAAACCTCCCCCTTCTCTGTGTCGTTTCCCTATAGTAGAATAAACATACGAATAAAACCCAAAATAGATAGACTACTAACTCAATGACCACAATCTTGAAGGAAAAAAGAGGGACAAAACGTAATTTTGAAAGATGGACCAAGGAGTGCTCGCCGCTAAACTGCCGGCTAGCTCAAGGAGCCTAGACTTTACATAAAATTAGTGGTTTATATGATGTTAAAGTATTATTTAGCTTTAATATATAGATAAATAGCCATTAATAGATTATCTCGTCAACATTTATCTCCATCACCAATGTTTGCCAGAGTCGACACTAAAATACTGATGCATAGACATGAATACGTTTTTCTAAATCACAATTTTTTTTTTTTTTTTTATAATTATTCACAATTCATACAACTTTGAGCTTGACAGGGCAACACGTTTGTTACGACAGTGACGTCTTCAAAGTAATTAGCGTGATCCTTGTGTTAAATGCAGAACGCTATTTTTTCATTATTTACCTCATTCAATCAAGCTAAGTTGATGAATAAACAGTCATATGCTACATGCATTTCCACAAGCTCAATGTGTGATGACCACTAGTGTATAGTGCTTTTAGATAAAAGAGCACAATGTTGCCGCTAAAGCACTTGAAACACTTAGCCAGAAAAAAACGTCATTGTAGGGTAGTTTAACATACGACTGTGCCTAGTGACTACCAGACATATTGCCCCGGCAGGTCCCCGAGTGGTATAACATCGGCTTATTTCCATATGGTACCATTGTGGTTAATGTAGATAGCCCACGTTGACTGAGCTACTGGAGTAATCAATGTGCGTGACACCTTAATATCCCGGAATTATTTTAGGGAAATATTTTTTATAACATCGGCTTATTTCCATATGGTACCATTGTGGTTAATGTAGATAGCCCACTTTGACTGAGCTACTGGAGTAATCAATGTGCGTGACACCTTAATATCCCGGAATTATTTTAGGGAAATATTTTTTAGACCGCCCTTTATTGATAATTTTCACGGGAGACAGGTTATCACATTGGAACTAAATACGCTTGCCTGACCATCCCCACCCCCACAAGATTGCTAAAATAACAGTTGAGTATAATTCCATGTAAGCTATGGAAACAGATTTGTCAGATGTAGCGTCTAGCAATGATTTATTTGTCCAAACCTTATGAAACCATCTCGACTTGCAAAATCCTGAGTACCCGAGTGTTGTCGACGCTTCTGTAAACAACTGAAAATCTGATGCCGATATTACATTGTCATCAACAAAAAATGAAATACCGTTACACTGATCGAGGAATTTAAACCACATTGACAGGTCATCCCAGAGTAATAGTAACATGATGATAAAGTTCTTTAACAGAATGCGCAAGTGTTAATAGATAAGATCATAAGAGATAAACGATCTCCCTGGTATAATAACTTTGCACACGTAATTAAGGTGACCTATTAAAGTTAACATTTCTCTTTTTGTGCCATTTTTCTTTTCAGATATGTAAATAATATATGTTTAATTAGTGTCAATTTGTCACATGATAATTTAACTAACATATTCTTACAACAAAGGATAATTCCCAAAATACTCTAATGATGGCGATGGCCCTTCTGTTTTCCGTTCGCTTAACGATACTTTTAAACAGGCAAAAACAGCTAACATTGTTTTCATATTCTGATTTTCATCGAAACCTTTGCAATTTACTAGAAGAAAATCATCCAATAAATGAAGAATTTACTTCAGTCCGTAATTATTTTCAAGTATCGGAACATTTGGCAATTGGTCGAATATTTCAGGACTAGAACGACAGCCAAACGTAAGGCGGACAGAAAAAATAATGCTTTCGATTCCATTTCATTCCACAGTATTGCCGCAATGACGAGTAAATCGGTACTTATTTAAATGCGTTGGTTATATCACACTTAAAGTGTCGTTGCCCAGTCGCATGATGATTTTTATTGCATCATCGAGTCGGATATACGATAATAAATATTGATCTTAATCGATTAAGTTATTATGTGGAGCAGAGAGATCTTAAATCGTCCGTTTTTTTTTTTTTTAAATATTTACCTTCAACTATTTTTATCGGATGTATGAGGTATGTCTGAAACGGTTGTTGATCAAACAGGCTGATTTTATATGATTTCTCAAATTCTTTTTCAATTAATTGAGACACATCACTTGCAAATTAGCCGATTGTATTTTTTTTTACATTAAAACTTAACATGAAAGCTCGGTAATTCATGTATGGAAACCGTATTTCAAACCATTAATCATGCTATTTACAAAATCGTTGTCCGGACAGTTTTTTTTTTTAAATTTATATGACAAACGAACAATGCCTATAAGAGAAGAAGATCGTATTTTTTTTTCCAAATTCATGTCATTATTTGATCTATTAGCACTTGCATTGTTGTTTGTTTTTTCTCGTTAGATAATTTTTTGTTAATGTGTGCATATTGACAATTTGGGCGAGCACTTTTACCAGCTAAATTATTGTTACAGACCTTTTTACCACGATAAAACAGAGCTGTGCGCACTTTGATGTCAGAACATGTCGTATCACGACCAACAGGAGATACTTTTCGAAGCCGAGGCGAATTGAAAACAGGACACTGAACTGTGAGATAAATAGAGCTTCCACATGTATCGCACACTTTAATATTTTGACTTCCGGTGAAAGAAGCATACAATTTTTCATCACGCATAGAGCAATCGACGGTTACAAAATGATCTTGCTTAATATCGGCTTCCCTCTAAGCGAATTGGTTATGATATTCATAAAGCACAGCACCTTTTATTATAGCCGAAATATCAATTATATCCTGGATATACATTTCGAATTCGACACAACCATCTTGTGTTTTACATGTAACATTTTTTGTATGGATTGAATGCTTTCAAAAATTCCTGAATATTAAAATTTCTTTCCAGACGTGAAATTCTTTGCTTAATGATGGACGGAACCATTGGATTCATCAATAAATCTTCTTTATTGAGTTAATGTTCTTGCCTTCTAGTATATGTTTGCGAATATTAGGTGCCGAAAAATGAACATGAGGAAACATGCCTACCGATATCAGTGACATCTCTGTTAGATGAATACTATTTTTTCATGTTTTATGTACTTCATTGTAAAAGTACTCCTGTTGATTAGTTGGACTTTTCTAGTTTGATTTTTATTGTGAGTCTTTTTGTATATTTATTTTTTAGCCATTCACCACACATAGGGGACTGTTTGGATCAAACGAAAACCCAATCGCAATTTTTGTGCCTGTCCCAAGTCAGAAATATGTTGGTCATTGGCTTGTCCTCGTCTTTTAGTTCTGGACATTCGGTTTATTGGATGTGGTTTGTTTCCATTGATATATTCATTCTTTTACTTATTTGGGGCCATTTAAGTTAGGGCTTGCTTTATGTTGTGAGGTTCCTCACTGTGTTGAAGAGCACACTGTGATCCCTAGATGCTTTGTTTTGTGTCGTTTTAACCTTGAGATGCGAAGTTGTCTACTTCACATTTACCCAGGTTGCGTCTGATGTTGTATTGGTTGTTGTGGTTAAATCCAATGAAGGAGGTTCTATATTATTGCTATTCCCCTTACTCTTCAATGTTTGAATTAGCTCTCCTTATTTCTTTGTAAAGTTTGTAGAGAGTTCATTAATTCCATCAAAGATGGTATTTATAGCGGCGCACTAGAAAATGGTGTCTTTTTTTCTTTTATGCGTATTTCCTGTTCGTACAGGGGGCATGATTGAAGTAAGTCATTGGAATTCAATGATAACTGCAAATAGTTCACAAATTGTAAACGAAAACTGCATATCCAACAATGTCAATGAGGGGATAGGGCGATGAGTATCGAGAAATAATTTTAACTGACAAACCAGATGTACATGTCGATTAACATATGTGCATCAGAGAACCGGCGATCACATACTGCTGTCACTATTTGACAAGTAAGACAGTAAGTGGAAACACAGTGACGAAATAGAAAAAATGCGTATAAAGGTAAATTTTTATATTTTAAAATTATGATATTCAACAGGAAATAATTCTTTGTCTTTACAATGCATGCCCATATGCGATTCAAATAGTTTGTGCAAAGACTCAACATCTTCTTTTTCATTAGGTGCAACATA
>MJUU01039723.1:1362-18658 GCA_002080025.1 Modiolus philippinarum
AACTTGATAGAATTTAACCATAAATATAAAAGATAGGGCACTTTTTCTCTATTTTATATTATACCGGTGTCCACAATACTATAACTTGATAGAATTTAACCATAAATATAAAAGATAGGGCACCTTTTCTTTATTTTATATTATACCAGTGTTCGCAATACTATAACTTGATAGAATTTAACCATAAATATAAAAGATAGGGCACTTTATCTCTATTTTATATTATACCGGTGTATAACTTGATAGAATTTAACCATAAATATAAAAGATAGGGCACTTTTTCTCTATTTTATATTATACCGGTGTCCGCAATACTATAACTTGATAGAATTTAACCATAAAAATAAAAGATAGGGCACTTTTTGTCTATTTTATATTATACCGGTGTCCGCAATACTAAAACTTTATAGTATTTAACCATAAATATAAAAGATAGGGCACTTTTTCTCTATTTTATATTATACCGGTGTCCGCAATACTATAACTTGATAGAATTTAACCATAAAAATAAAAGATAGGGCACCTTTTCTTTATTTTATATTATACCAGTGTCTGCAATACTATAACTTGATAGAATTTAAGATTGGGCATTTTATCTCTATTTTATATTATACCGGTGTCCGCAATACTATAACTTGATAGAATTTAACCATAAATATAAAAGATAGGGCACTTTTTCTCTATTTTATATTATGGTTCTATTTTATATTATACCGGTGTCTGCAATACTTAAACGTCATATAATTTAACCATTAATATAAAGGAAGGGGCAGTTTTTCTATATTTTATATTATGCGGTAAACTTCCTATGATTTAACCATAGATATAATAAGTTAATCTGATTAGACTTTTATTATTCTACTATATTGAACAGGTTGATATAATATTGAATGAAGTTTATTAAATAAAGGTTTGCGTTCCTAAACAATAAATGTTTTTGTGACAAAAAATCGCCAGACGCGATACTTAATCTGATAATATTTTTATTTTCTTCTTGTAAAATCGGCGGTTGTAAAAAAGGTATATTTCGAGTTGAAAAAAAAACTGGTAAACCTATCTATAAAATGCGGAATTTAAATGAAACGAGCAAACGCACGCTACACGATACACGCAATGAACGTTACACGTTGCACGATACACGATACACGATGAGCGCACACGATTTACACGATGAACGCAAACGATCTACACGATGAACGTACACGATTCACACGATGAGCGCTATTTTGGGAATGTTGAACGTTTCCATCGCTGTAGCCCTTGACGCGTTTCGGTAAATTGTTTTTTGCGAATAACTTTTAAACGCTTCAAGATAATATAGTAAACATATATATTTAAAATGATCAGTGCGAAGAGACCTTCAATTTGAGCACCAGGTTGAAGGTCATCCGTGACCTTTGACCGTGACCTTTGACCTTGTTATCAGATAAACTCAGAAACCGTAATAGATAGCTGATCAAATGTAATGGGAAAAATGTTCATCTTCATGAGACGCAACTTTATTACATTTGGTCCGAAAAGGTTTGACGACTCTTTATATGAGTTATTGCCCTTTGAAAGATTTTGAGTTTCCGTTAATGCTTAATACTCCCAAACGATAAGTCGTAGACACCTGAAACCTTCACCATTGTTTATAGGTGATGTATGGTCATCTAAAAATGTGAAGGTCAAAGCTCATCGGTCAAGGTCACAGATGACCTTGGACCTTGTTATCGCTTAAACTCGTAAACTATAAGAGATAGGTGGTCAAATGTATTGGAGAAAATGTGTGTCTAATTGTCGTCTGCATATTTTTTACCGAAATAGACAACAAAATCAAACCTCAAACATAAAATCATGGTGAAAACTGGTGAAAGACCTTGCAATTGTTCTCTGAACAATTGACCTTTTAATCATTATTATTATTCTTTCCGCCAAAAATGTTGACAGAAAACTATGCGATATATGACTCCGATACTTGGTATGATTAATCGGTGTCAGAAGGGGACCTCAAATCTGAGGGCCACGTACCGATCTATTTTTAGTAACGGAGTTATCTCCCCTGGAACAAAAAACCTTGTTAGCGGATAAACTCGTAAACCGTAAAAGATAGCTGAAAAAGAGTATGAGAAAAATGTTCCTTAGGTCATGGCGGAACTTTGTTACATTTGGACCGAAGCGGTGCGGTATGGTATTTGTTGAGTTATTGCCCTTTGAAAAATTTTGAGTTTCCGTAACAATTTATTTCTCGGAAACCGTTAGTAGTAGAGACCTGAAACTTGCACCATTGATCATGACTACACTTAAGCTTGAAAATGATGTCAAGGTCAAAGGTCAACGTTGACCTTGACCTCTGACCTACCACCTTGTTAGCGGATAAACTCGGAAACCGTAAAAGATGGCTGAAAAGATGTAATGGCAAAAATGTTCATCTTTACAAGACGCAACTTTGTTACATTTGGTCCGAAGAGATTCGACGACTTTTTATGTGAGTTATTGCCCTTTGAAAATTTTTGAGTTTCCGTTTTTGCTAAATACTCCCAAACACAAAGCTATAGAGACCTAAAACCTGCACCATTGTTCATGACAAGACTTGACCTTTAAAGTGATGTCAAGGTCAAATCTGAATTGTGACCTTGACCTTTGACCTTTAACCTTGTTAGTGGATAAACTCGGAAACCGTAATAGATAACTGATTAAATGTATTTGAGAAAATGTTAGTCTTAATGAGATCTACATTTGGTACATTAGGTCTGAAATAATCAGACGATTAGTTTTGGACCTAGGGCCCAAAAACCATTTTTCGATGTCCGATTTGAGGGTTTTTTGCTTATATCTCAAAAACCATTATAGATAAAAAGAAACTATAAGAAGATAAAATGTTCAGTTCAAAATGGCCGACAAAATGGGGTCAAGGTCAAAGGTCAAAGTCCTTAGCAACAACGTTATTTTCCATAAAAGTCCTTAGCAACAGTATGCAAAAAGTTTTGTAATGTTGTAAAGAGGAAATAAATGACATTGCCAACCGGAAGTGACTATCATGTCCTTAGCAACAAGCTCATTTTTCGAAAAAGTCCTTAGCAACCGTAGGCAAAAATTTTTGTTATGTTGTAAAGAGGAAATAAATGACAATGCCAACCGGAAGTGACTATCATGTCCTTAGCAACAAGCTAATTTTTCGAAAAAGTCCTTAGCAACCGTTGAGGAAAAGACTTATAAAGGTCAGAATTTTTGTTTACATCACATTTGACTGATATAGACAACAAAATCAAACTCAAACATGTTTTCATGGTGAAAACTGGTGAAAGACCTTGCAATTGTTCTCTGAACAATTGACTTTTTAATTATTATTATTATTATTCTTTCCGCCGCCCCGATGACAAAAAACTACGCGACATATTTCTTTAATACTTAGTGTGATGATTCGGTCTGAGAGTGGGACCTCAAATCTGAGGGCAGCGTACCGGTCTATTTTTAGTAACGGAGTTCTCTGCCCAACACCGAAAACCCTTGTTATCGGATAGACTCAAAAACCGTAACCGATATCAAAATTCTGAATGGGGGAAAATGTTCGATATACCGTAAGGATGATTTATCATGCAAAAAAATTTTTTTGGGTCGCGACCCCGGTTACGCGTTTTTGACCCCTAAATATGCAAATTTCTCAAAATTATTGGATTTCAACCAAATTTGGTTTCCAGGTAGCTTTTATGGTCCTGATTACAAATCTGGGGACAAAATTTTTTTTTCGTCCGCCATTTTCAAAATGGCCGCCATTTGAAATTTTGTTTTCGCGATAACTCGGAAACGATAAAAAATTTATGAAAACATTATAATGCAAAAAGACTCCCATCATTGAGATCTACATTTGGTACATTTGAAGGAAAACTCTACGATGAACCGTTTTTGAGTTATAGCCCTTGATGCGTTTCGGTAAATTGTTTTTTGCGAATAACTTTTAAACGCTTGAAGATAATATAGTAAACATATTTAAAATGTTCAGTGTGAAGAGACCTTCAATTTGAGTACCAGGTTGAAGGTCATCCATGACCTTTGACCGTGACCTTTGACCTTGTTATCAGATAAACTCGGAAACTGTAATAGATAGCTGATCAAATGTAATGAGAAAAATGTTCATCTTCACGAGACGCAACTTTGTTACTTTGGCCCGAAGAGATATGACGACTCTTTATATGAGTTATTGCCCTTTGAAAGATTTTGAGTTTCCGTTAATGCTTTATACTCCCAAACAATAAGTCGTAAAGACCTGAAACCTTCACCATTGTTAATTAGTGATATATGGCCATCTAAAAATGTCAAGGTCAAAGGTCAACGGTCAAGGTCACTGATGACCCTAGGCCTTGTTATCGCTTTAACTCGTAAACCGTAAAAGATTGCTGAAAACATGTAATGAGAAAAATGTTCATTGTCATGAGACGCAACTTTGTCACATTTGGTCTGAAGAGATTCGACGACTCTTTATATGAGTTATTGCCCTTTGAAAGATTTTGAGTTTCCGTAAATGCTTAATACTCCCAAACGATAAGTCTTAAAGACCTGAAACCTTCACTATTGTTAATAAGTCATTTATGGCCATCGAAAAATGTCAAGGTCAAAGGTCACTGGTCAAGGTCACCAATGACCTTTTGCCTTGTTATCGCTTTAACTCATAAACTGTAAGAGATAGATGATCAAATGTATTTGAGAAAATGTTTGTCTCATTGAGGTCTACATTTGACACTGGGGTCCAAAATAATTGGACCATTCATTTTGGACCTATGGCCCAAAAACCATTTTTCGAGGTCCGATTAAAGAGTTTTTTGCCTATATCTCAAAAAGTATTAAAGATACAAGGAACCTATAAAAGGTAAAATGTTCGGCTCAATATGGCCGATAAAATGGAGTCAAGGTCAAAGGTCAGGGTCCCTAGCAACAACGTTCTTTGCCATAAAAGTCCTTAGCAACCATATGCAAACAGTTTTGTAATGTTGTAAAGAGGAAATAAATGACATTGCCAACCGAAAGTGACTTTCCTGTCCTTAGCAACAAACTAATTCTTCGAAAAGTCCTTAGCAACCGTTGAGCAGAAGACTAATAAAGATCAGAACTTTTGTTTACACCACATTTTGAACTGAAATAGACAACAAAATCAAACTCAAACATGTAATCATGGTGAAAACTGGTGAAAGACCTTGCAATTGTTCTCTGAACAATTGACCTTTTAATTAATATTATTATTATTATTTATCTTTTTCCGCCGCCCCGCTGCCTAAAAACTACGCGACACATCATTACAATACTTTGTGTGGTAGATCGGTCATACAACACGACAACAAATATGACTCTATTGTTCTGAACTATTTTTAGTAACGGAGTTATCTGCCCAACACCGAAAACTCTTGTTAGAGGATAAACTCGAAAACCGTTAAAGATAGCTGATTAAGTGTAATGGGAAAATGTTCCTTAGGACATGACGAAACTTCGTTACATTTGACCGAAACCGTGCGGTATGGTATTTTTTGAGTTATTGCCCTTTGAAAGTTTTGAGTTTCCGTCACAATTTATTTCTCAGGAACTGTAAGTCGTAGAGACCTGAAACTTGCACCATTGATCATGACTACACTTAAGATTGAAAATGATGTCAAGGTCAAATGTCAACTTTGACCTTGACCTTTGACCTAACACCTTGTTAGTGGATAAACTCGGAAACCGTAAAAGATGGCTGAAAAGATGTAATGGGAAAAATGTTCATCTTTACGAGACGCAACTTTGTTACATTTGTCCGAAGAGATTCGACTACTCTTTATATGAGTTATTGCCCTTTGAAAGATTTTGAGTTGCCGTTAATGCTTAATACTCCCAAATGATAAGTCGTAAAGACCTGAAACCTTCACCATTGTTAATAAGTGATATATAGCCATCTAAAAATTTCAAGGTCAAAGGTCACCGGGTCAAGGTCACCGAAGACCTGAGACCTTGTTATCGCTTTAACTCGTAAACCGTAATAGATGGCTGAAAACATGTAATGAGAAAAATGTTCATTGTCATAAGACGCAACTTTGTTACATTTGGTCCGAAGAGATTTGACGTTTCCGTTAATGCTTAATACTCCCAAATGATAAGTCGTACAGACTTGAAACCTTCACCATTGTTAATAAGTGATATATAGCCATCTAAAAATGTCACGGTCAAAGGTCACCGGTCAAGGTCACCGATAACCTTTTGCCTTGTTATTGCTTTAACTGGTAAACTTTAAGAGATAGATGGTCAAAAGTATTTGAGAAAATGTTTGTCTCATTGAGGTCATCATTTGACACTGGGGTCTAAAATAATTGGACCATTCATTTTGGACCTATGGCCAAAAAACCATTTTTCGAGGTCCGATTTTAGAGTTTTTTTACTATATCTCAAAAACTATTAAAGATATAAAGAAACTTTAAGAAGGTAATATGTTCAGCTCAATATGGCCGACAAAATGGGGTCAAGGTCAAACTCAAGGTCCTTAGCAACAACGTTATTTGCCATAAAAGTCCTTAGCAACCATATGCAAAAAGTCTTGTAATGCTGTAAAGAGGAAATAAATGACATTGCCAACCAGAGGTGACTTTCCTGTCCTTACCAACAAGCTTATTTATGGAAAAAGTCCTAAGCAACCGTTGAGCGAAAGACTTATAAAGATCATAACGTTTGTTAACACCACATTTTGAACTGAATTAGACAAGAAAAACTACGCGACAAATCTATTCGATACATAGTGTGATTAAAAATTGACATTGGTATGGGACTTCAAAACCGACGCAAGCATATTGAGCTATTTTTAGATACGGAGTTATCTCCCCCAACACCGAAAACCCTTGTTATCAGATAGACTCAGAAACCGTAACCAATATAAAAAATCTGAGATGTGGAAAATGTTGCGTACATCCTAAAGATGATTTATCATGAAAAAAAAATTTTTGGGATCGCGACCCTGGTTTCGCGTTTTTGACCCCTAAATATGCAAATTTCTCAAAGTTATCAGATTTCTACCAAATTTGATTTCCAGGTAGCTTTCATGGTCATGATTTCAAATCTGGGGTCAGAAAACTTTTTTCGGCCGCCATTTTCAAAATGGCCGCCATTTGAAATTTTGTTATCGCTATATCTCGGAAACGATAAAAAAATTTCTGAAAACATTATATGCAAAAATGCTCATCTCATTGAGATCTACATTTGATTCTATAAGCTTAAAACTCTGCGATGAACCGATTTTGAGTTATTGCCCTTGACGCATTTCAGAAAGCGGTCTTTTATGTGTAACTTTTTAACCATAACAGATAGTATGGTCAAGTAACATATCAAATTAACCAGTAAGAAAAGACCTTCAATTTTGAGCCAAGGTCAAAGGTAATCAAGGTCAAAAGTCAAGGTCAAAGTAAAAAATAAAGTTTTTATAACCAGTTGTTTCAAGTCAAATGTTTACGTAGTTTGACCTTGTTTTTAAAACAGAATAAGTAAACAACAAAGTACATACCAAGAAGCTTCTTTCTTTTCTCTGAAATAAAGATCAAATAACGACATAGGACAATACACGTAAAAAAGTACAAAACTCTAATTTAACTTTATTTTTAGGCAACTGCCTATATCTGTTGATACCCTAATGTTGTGTAACTATGTCGTTTATCATTACATGTTTGTTCATCCTACATTTATAAATTTGTATTGTTTAATTATCAGTTTGCTGCACTTGAAAACGCAAGGAAGAAAGAATATAAGATTGCCGCGTCATTACAGCACGATAAAATGTATCTTTTATATGTTACCATTAGCTGAATACAATGCAAGTCACTATTGTTTTCTTTTATTAAAATGTCTTACAAGAAATTAGCTCCCTCGCCCGTACAAGACCGCTAAATATAGTCTCATAGTGAAGAAATCGTATTTTATTTTAAAATCATCAAACACCGTTGAAAATTTAAGATTTAGAAATCTGAGATACCCCTTTCACAAGCCTGGTCAAAGAATACATCGGTAAACGAATACCGAAGCAAGAATGGGGAAATTCTAAAATAGAGAAATCTAAAATCAAAAATAAAAAAAAGGCAATTCCTATCCAACACCAATTAAGACAGTATGACAATTTCAAAACAAACGAACAAACATGGACAAGAACGCCACATAACTAAAGCACTAGCAGTGTGAACCCCTACAAAAACGGAGATATCATCAGGTGCTCCGGAAGGGTAAGAAATATTAAAATTGTCAAATTCTAGATCTGTGAATGACAGTTCTGGACTGTGGTAGATTCTTATATTTCAGTACCTTCCATTTTTCGTCTGATTATGTCCAATGCCTTTATGCTAAATATTTCAGGTACTGTCTGCTGAACAAAAATGAAAAGTAATTAATACAATTACTAACTTAATGTGTAAAAACATGGATAAGAGGAAACGCTAAAACTTGCAGAAAATTATAATTACATGTCAGCATCTGCCAGGAAACTTCAAAGGAAAGACACGTATATATATATATATATATATATATATATATATNNAAAAAAAAAAATAAAAAAAAATAAAAATAAAAAAGGAAATCGGGACAGCCGGACTTTTAACCGGCACAAGCAAAATTCAGCTGTAGGTTTAAACCAGTTTATGGGTACTCAAAGCCCCTTTATCTGTCCCGTTTCCTTGTGGTATAAAAAACATACACGTAAAACTCAATACAGGTAGACTGCTAACTCCATGACCACAATCTTGAAAGGAGAGAAAAGTTCAATGGGTTATTTAGAAAAATGGGTCAAGGGATGTTCATCGTTAAACTGCCAGCTAGCTCATTTGTGAACATATTAATATTCGAACAGAGTTCAGATTTGTAAATGTCATATCAAACAAAAGACTAGGTAGACTTTCTTGCGTTGATAGGGATTAGTATTTTGAACTAAATACATATCATATTGTTGTTATGTAGAGAAAATTTAGGTTGTGTGGGAAAAGGGAGAAAGACCTCTTTGCATTGTTGTTGTCTCCTCTTTCCGTCCTCAAAGTAGGTAAGATTTCTCTTCTTCCGGCTTACGTTTTCTTTTGTATTCTGGGAAACTTGACCTTAACTTATAGCTTACTCAGCTAATGCAGTATTTCGCTGAAATTATTTTTGTTCGGGGAACTAGCTTTCTGTGATTTTTTTTCAGCTTATACTTTCTTTCGAGGCTTGGCCATAATATTAGCAAATAATAGAATCGATGTTTTATTCCTCCTTTAAAAAAAGATTTTTCAAACTTTCAACCTACTGTCACATGCTCTAAGGTTCCGATTTATTACCAGATCTGCATCCAATTGGTTGAGGAGAGTAAATTAAAATTTTCTGTTTTTATTATTTAAACTTATTTATCTAAAAGACATCTGTCAATTTACACATATTTTTAAACGCAAAAACTATCACTTCATAGGATAAATTATCTAATTATATAATGCTCAAACATGTCAAACATTTTGTTTTTGATACGGACTTTATTACGGCCAGTATCAAGTGAGCCCGCTAGGGCGAGCTTGATGCGTAACGCTGTGATAAAGTCTGTATCAAAAACAAAATTTCCTATATTTGTTTTATCGGTTATTCACAAAATGATTAACAGACCTCTTAAATAAATTGAATTAAACTGAAATTTTGAATTAAGCAAAGTTAATTTATTGTTTATTGCAATAATTTAAATGCATTCTTCATTCAACGTCTTATGCGTATGAACACAATCCGCATCTGATGCCTTCACAGTGACCTAATAATTTCGTGATAATGTCCAGTTCGGTGATGCTGGAATTATCAGTCTCTGTTGATCAAAGGAAATGCATACCGATAATAGTATTTACTGTTTCCTTTACTTCCTGTAAACAAAATCTTAGCAAAGAACTAATTTCTGGGCCTTTTTGTAAGTTTTAGAGCGAAAATATTTTAAGAATCCAGTAATTTTAGACTTCTTTTTTGAATCACAGTGGAAAATATAATTTGGCACATGTATTTATGAATTTATTCGGTATTTCATTTGGGTTTTTCCCTTGTACACACAGTGTTATATTTATATATCTCTATTTCTAGTTTGGAAGTTGTTTGGCTGGTTTTGTATTTATAGATACGGGTAGTAATACGGGTATATAAAGCAGAGGTGTGGTCTTGCTTTGCACGAGAAATTCTTTGGGTGTGGAATTATATACTATATATAGGGCTAGTTTGGATCATTCAGTTATCGAAGGTGCTCACAGTAACTACGACAGGCCGAAGTGTTGATTTAGTATACCATGTCCGAGACAGAATCAGAACATGAAGTGAACCATACGAGTACACCTAAAGATACCACCCAGTCTAGCAGTGCAGATACTGAGTTAACAACTGCCGGTGCAGTGACTTTATTCAAAACAATCTTGTCGAATGCTTTGGAACAGCAAAAGAACAATATTATTCAGCATTTTGAAACTCGCTTTGCTGATAAATTTGAGAAGTCAGTCGGAGTAGAAACTGTTGCGTTTGTATTTAAACACGAAGGAAATCGTATCTAGCACGCTTTTAATCAAGAACGATCTGACAAGCTTACAAAGTTGGAATCACTCTTAAAGTTAAAGTCGTATAAAGCTGCTGAAGATTTAATTTCGGAAGAAAAAGAAAAACTACGGAAAAGAAATAAAATTTTGAAAATTGCCGACAAACATGGTTGGGACACAGTTCAGGAATATTTGGATAGCCAGTTGGCTGATGATAAAAGATGATGCTACTAATTTACGTACTGCTATCACTAGAGCCGCCAGAAAACGCAACAATAAGCCGTATGATCGCCCAGCAGATAAATTTTCAGGAACGAGACAACGAAGTACAGATGTCGGTGCTCCAAAGTTCAACGCCAAGGAATTTTCTCGTGGCTTTAACAACTTCGCCGGAGTTAGAGAAAAGCAGATCAACAGTGAATCTACAGTCTGTTTCTACTGTAACCAGCAGGGATATATCGCAAGATTCTGTCCGCTCAAGGGAGCCCCAAGTGCAACTGTCACAACACAAGCTGAACAGACCAAAAAGACACAGTGAACAACAGTCTTCACAACATTTTACAGAAAATGAAGTTGAGTATCAATTTCAATATATTAACAGTTATGAACTAAAAACTGGGAAAAATATTGTAAATGTTAAAGGAAATTTAAGAAAAAATATTGAATTTTGGCAGAATATTTTAGTTGCTAATGAATTTATATTAAATACTATTAATTGGGGTTATAGAATACCTTTTAAAAATGATCCTTCACCTGCAAATTTAAAGAACAATATGTCTGCTTTTTAAAATTCAGAATTTGTTATGAAGTCTATTGAAGAATTACTTGACAAGCAATGTATAGTTGAACATGATTTTCCACCTTTTGTAATCAATCCTTTAACAGTATCAGTAGAAGGTTCAGGGAAAAAGAGATTGGTACTGGATTTAAGACATGTAAATAAATTTGTAGAATTACAAAAGATAAAATTCGAAGGTGTGTCTGAAGCTTTATCTTATGCTGAAAATGCTAAATACATGTATGTTTTCGATTTATCTTCTGGTTATCACCATATTGATATACATTTAGATCATTAAAAATATCTAGGATTTTCTTGGAAATTTGAAAATAAAGTAAGGTACTTTACATTTACTGTTTTACCTTTTGGTCTTTGTTCAGCCGGACAAATATTTACTTAAATCGTAAGAGTCCTTGTAAAATATTGGAGATCAATAGGATTACCTATTGTAGTTTATTTAGATGATGGTTTTGGTTCAGCGCATAGCTATAATGAGTGTCAATTTATGTCAAATAAGGTGCGTGATGATTTGAAAAAATCTGGTTTTGTTGTTAATGATAAGAAAAGTATTTGGACACCCGTACAAAGTACTGAGTGGCTTGGATTTTTATGGAATTTAAAGGATGGTATTTTAGAAATTCCACAGAAAAAGTTTACAGTACCAAAATTATTTATAGCTTCTTTATTAGAAGGTGATATACAATTGATATGCAGAAATTTAGCAAAAATATGCGGGAAAATTATTTCAATGAAACCAGCATTAGGTATTATTTGTCAAACTATGACTAGGCATTTACATATGACAATTACTTGAAGATATTATTGGGATTCAATAATCGATGTTAATGAAGATATTTTACAAGAACTTAGATTTAGGTATTTTCAGTGCGAAAATTTGCAAAGCAAATGCATTTCGCCTATACGTAGATTACCAGAAAGGATTATTTTTTCAGATGCTAGTGAATATGCTGGTGCAGGTTTTACTGTAGGTGAAGGTCAAATTGTTAATTTTATGTGGGACAAATGTGATAGGACAAAAAGTTCTACATGGAGAGAGTTGAAATCTGTTGATAACATTTTAGAGACATTACAAAAATATTTATGCGGAAAATTGGTCAAACTTTACACTGATAACCAAAATGTTGTGGAAATAGTTCAAAAGGGTAGTATGAAATCAGATTTACAAGAAATAGATTTGAAAATATTTCATTTGTGCATTAGAAAAAGTATAATATTAGAGGTAGAATGGATTCCTAGAGAACAGAATACTTCTGCAGACGAACTCAGTAAAGTTTTTGATTTTGACGATTGGGGTATTCATCAGAATATTTTTAATTATTTTAATTCTTTATGGGGTCCATATACATGCGATACATATGCAAACAACATCAATAAGAAGGTGTCAGTATTTTTTTCCAAGTTTTATACACCGGGGTCTTCTGGCGTTGATTCATTTGCATACGACTGGTCAAAGTTTAATAACTGGGTTGTACCTTCTATTAATCTTGTGAATAGAACAATAAATCATATGCAGCTATGTAGAGCAAAGGGAACATTAGTTGTTCCGAAATGGAAATCGGCTACTTTTTGCCCTATGATCATTAATCGGTTAACAAATAATTATCAGAGTTATATTAAAGATGTAAGAGAATATAGAATGCCGAAAAATTTGTTTGAAGCTGGTTCTCATGAAAACAGCGTATTTGCGAAACAACCATTTAATAGCAATGTGTTAATGTTATTGATAGATTTTACTGAATATTCATAAGTAAATAGCAAAGATTTGTTTAATCATGCATTATATGATGATTAGTCACGCATTGTGACATTTACTGATGATATTGTGTATATAATATAAAGTGTGATGATTATGATTAGTCACGCAGGGTGACAATGATTATTGCAGTGTGTTATGACGAGTCACGCAGGGTGACATAGTTAAATTATTGATCATACAGTATGGTCAAAATAAAGAGTCACGCAGGGTTACAATGATTATAGTTGTATGTGAAATCACGCAGTGTGATGAGTCACGCAGGGTGACAAGTAACATTATTTTTGCATTTAGATAATAATATTGTGATTTAAGTTGATAGTAATAATGTATATGTTGTAACATACGAGCAGTATGAGACATGAGTTACTATGGTAATATATTGTTTACTTATTAGATTTTTTTTTATTTACAGTGAACAGTTTGCCAATAATCCAAGATTTTCCAGTGTGATTAATGATTTACCAAATATGATAGAAGCCTCTAAAGCAAATCGGACTGTTAATAAGTATAAAACTTATTTTAAAAAATTTGAAAACTAGTGTATCCATGTTCAGTTGCAATATTCACCTGCAAGCCGTACTACAATTAGTCTCTATATTTTTCAACAAGGTGTTAGTGTTTCAGTTTTGGAGTCTAATTTTTATGCTATTAAATGGCATCATGATTTAAATTTCAAATTAAATCCTTGTTCAGATGACTTCTTTAATGGAAGGAGGGCGTAGAATTTTAAGTAAACCTGTTGTAAAGAAAGAGCCTATTACTACAGATATTTTAAAGCTTATTTTTTCTAAATATGGTGATGATAATGATTTATCTAAACTTTGAGTGTGAGTTTTATGTTTGTTAGGCTTTACTGGTTTCATGCGGTACAGCGAAATAGCTGCTATAAGGGCTAAGGATATCATATTCCATGATAGTCATATTTCTATATATATAGCAAGCAGTAAGACTGATGTATATAGGCGGGGTAATACCATTATTATAGCTAAAACTGGAAATCATATTTGTCCTGTCAAATGGTTGGAAAAATATTTCTTTGTTGGGAATATTTCGTATAATTCAGAGGAATATATTTTCAGATCTTTGTGTTTTTTGAAATCACAAAACAAGTACAAGTTGTCTGCAAAAAATAAACAGTTGTCGTATACCAGAGCTAGGGAAATTCTACTTAATGCATTAGAATCGGTTGGCTTAGATAAGCGCAAGTTTGGGTTGCATAGTTTAAGAAGCGGTGGGGCTACTTCTGCAGCAAATAGCGGTATTTCAGAAAGGTTATTAAAATACATGGCCGTTGGGCATCAGACAAGTCTTGAGATGGTTATATAAAAGATAATTTAAAATCACAAATGGAAGTATCTTTGAATCTTGGCATTTGATTCATTTTGCTACCAGTCTTTGTTTTTAATCGAAGTTACTGCAAGCAACCAGAACCTAAAATTATTTTAGTTCTTATTTTAGACTATTATATTCAGAAAAGAAATGTTTTAAATTCGGACGAGCATAGCGAGGGAGAATTAAAATTAATTTCTATTCGGTATTTCATTTGGGTTTTTCCCTTGTACACACAGTGTTATATTTAAATATCTCTATTTCTAGTTTGGAAGTTGTTTGGCTGGTTTTCTATTTATAGATACGGGTAGTAATACGGGTATATATAGCAGAGGTGTGGTCTTGCTTTGGGTGTGGAATTATATACTATATATAGGGCTAGTTTGGATCATTCAGTTATCGAAGGTGCTCACAGTAACTACGAGAGGCCGAAGTGTTGATTTCATGTTGGTTATAAGCATTAAAATTAATTGTTTGATAATACTGTATATTAATACTTTATATTGTATGTGTGTATTATATGTTTAAATGGTTGTTAGCTAGAGAAAATAAGAAGTTACTGCGAGCAACCAGAACCTAAAATTATTTTAGTTCTTATTTTAGCCTATTATATTCAGAAAAGAAATGATTCGGACGAGCATAGCGAGGGAGAATTTAATAATGCTTAATTAATTAATATACCAATATTGACAAAAAAAAGGTGATGTATATTTCATTCACCCAAAATGATAAAACTCACAGTAGTCGACTTACTGCGATTTACGTGCGTATTGCAAACTGTGAACGTTTACATTTTTTTTTATATTGTAATGAAAAACATTTTAGTCGGAAACTTTTTGAATTTTCCATTATGACAAACAATCAAAGCGGACCTTTCTTCTGGTCTAGTTAATGATGAGCTCCATTTTATGTTTTTCTTATCTTTCTTTGATAAAAAATACTTTTATCATGTATCAAGTCACAATGTCTTACATACTTTGCATAGATTTGCTTTGACCCTTATAAACATGAAATACATCGACAAAACCTAAGATCATGTGATGTTCTAATATGTAATTAATTGTGCAAGTTTCAGCTTAACGCAAAGGTTGTTTGTGCTCACTTCAAATACCGATTGCTTAACAAAATCTAGAACAAAAGCACACAATCCGCAAGTTTTTATGTATACTAATAAAAACTATTATAAGAAAACTCACATCCGCTCTGCTTGTCTCCACATTTTTCATTGTAATTTTCATTTCATCTTCAGATTCTTCTTCCAACTGTTCAGAAGCCAACTCTACAGTTCATAAAATGTCCATCATCATATATGAGGTTCATAGTATTCACTTTAAACAGAAGGTATACCAAACCGGCTTTTAAGGTTAATGGGGATAACGATCACATGGTCTGGACAAGAAAAATAGCGGGGAAAATTCAGAGTGCTCAGAATGAAATATTATTTTACAAGAAGATTACTTAGCAAGTGTCTACTCTTTATTTAGGGGGCCGACTCCGACCTGTCGTTGGGTGTGGGGTTTCCTCAGCATTCATTGAAGATCTTGTGGTGGCTTTGAGTTGTTAATACTCCCCTTTAGGTCGTTGTCTCTTTAACACATTCCCCGTTTCCCTTTTTCTTCTATGATGTTTGGTCTTAAAAATTACAAACTGACGACCACTACTATGGAATAAAAAATAGCGGGTAATGGAAGGAACAAACAAATTGAAAGGCTACCTACCATATGTACAAATGAGTTTTGGTCTTTAAAAGGTCAAAATAGCGAAAGTTGCTATGGAAAAANATGTTATGAAAAAAAAAAAAAAAAACTAGAATTGATGAAGAAAGGTAGTTATGAAATAAGACGAGAAAATGGAAAATATAATAATTAAGTTAAATGACTGAAAAGGGAAAAATAACAGTAAAAAAAGAATGAAATGTTGAGACTATCGTGAGAAAGGAAATAATGCACTCAGAAGGGATAAGATCAGGAAAGATGATAGAATAACACAAATAAATGTGGAAATTGTGAAGTCACCAAATAACAACAAACCCAACTCCTTCCAAACAACGAACGCAGATGTTTTAGAAAAAACAACCCCAGAACAAGCCGATGGTTTCTTCCGGTTAGTTAAGAGCTTTTCCGAGAAGTTAAAAACTAGAAAACATGATAAATTTTGCTGACCTCAACATTGATAACGTCATCCAAACTATATCTTTATGCATTTGTACAGCATATTAGATCAGGAAATAGACTCCTATTTCTGGTCCGAAATATATATTAACAAAATTAGAGCTTTCAACTTTTTTGGGCATTTTGGTAAAACTCACAATTGGCAAAAAAGTATCTACTTCCTGTTCTAGCGTTAACAGTCACAGTTTTGGTTTTCGGCTACAAGGACAGCCATTGACATCACTTCCGGCTTTTGTCTCGCTTGTGACGGAAGAGACATAGCGACCATCGTCGGCGTCGTCGGTGTCGTCGTCAATATTTTCTTAACCCAAATAGTAAACTTTTTTTGAAGTTCAACAACTCTCTAAAATATTAATCAACATCAATGAAATTTTTACAAAATAATCAGTACAACTTCATTATTGAAAAAATAATAATTTCAATTTTTCTGTATTTTGCCAATCGCTGGACTTAGGATTTTTCAATCATTTTTTTTATTCAAAAATATCTCAGCACCTGCATGCCATAGACATATGGGGATTGGTAAGCAGTTGCATCTTTAGCAATAATAAGCATCCATACCAGAATTATGTCGCCTTGGTTATTTTTTTCGCATCAATGAATTTGATTAAATTTTCACTATGGTCTATTATATCAACAATTTGTTAACGAATTGGAATTTAGGAAATTCAATTTTGATGTAGAATTGTTGCATATGGTCTATAGACAAGCAATAAACTTTTAGGATTTTATATTGTACTTATGGCAATAT
>MJUU01039723.1:18663-144962 GCA_002080025.1 Modiolus philippinarum
GGGGGGGGGGGGGGATTTTGCCAACATTCAATGCTAGGAACTCTCATTAAAGCCAAGTTTGCTATTCTGGTTTTAAGATACAATGTTATGTATCGAATTTTTAAAAACAAATGAATGACAATTTTTCTTGGCATTAAACATGGTCCAGCAAGGGCCAAAATACATCGGCAAAGGAATACCGAAGAAAAAATGATGAGAGAGGGAATTCCAAAATCAAAAATCCAAAATCACGGCAATTCATATTCAACACGAATTAGGACAGCACTACAAAGACAAACAAATAAATAAAAATGGACAAGAACACCACAAAACTAAATCACTAGCAGTGTGAACCCTACCAAAACTGAGGTAACATCAGGTGCTCCGGAAGTGTAAGCATGATGTGCTTCACGCGTGACACCCGTCACACTGCTAGTGAAAAATCCGGTCTTGTCACAATCGGTGTTAGTCAGTCCGGTAACAAACTCTGGATCTGCCCAAAGATGTCTATTCTTATTTGTGAAATAGAAACATTGAAGTGGTCTGTCAAAACATGGTGACGACTGTAAAACTTCTGTAGTGAAAATTTCATCAGTGAATTAACAATTAAAATTTAAAGGTGTTTAGTGCTTACTTTGAGGATGCGGGGTAGCAAGATCTGAGTCTTTTCAAAAATTAATCACATATTCAATATTAACAGCTGATCAAATTGTTCGTTATTTTTCCCATGCTAACATCATGCTCATTACAGTTTAAATCAAAAGATAGTTTTTGTTAATGCCCATAACACCAATGGCCTAACAAAAAAGGCCTTGTTTGTCAAAGACAATACTATCATTCTAAGGTTTGAATTGTATGATTGTAAATAATATTTTAAAGTTATACCTTCTATACGTAGTTTCAATGTCTCTTGTTCAGTCAGACTTTTATTACTTGTCGTGTTTGTCATTTTATCCTGTAATATAAGATGCGGAATCCAAAGATTTCCAAATAAATACCGAGGCAAAAACCAAACATTTATAAATCTAGAATAAATTGCAATATAAGAATTACAACGGACAGACAACATTAACAACGATGACGAAACAAACAGAATAAAATACGCATTTACAAATAACAAAGTACATGTACTGTGTGAATTCAGTGAGGATATGAATGGTTAATACGATATGCATAGCATGTGAAAGTCACCAAAATGCGAGTAACATACTTTCATGTCACGATACCGGGTTTTGTGGTTCGAAATTTCATATTCCATCATCTTAAATGTATTGATATTAACGTTATTTTTCAAGGTTAAACTTTTGAAAAATCTAGAATTTTGATGAGAACCCTCTAATTCGGATTTTGAGAAACATACTAACTAGCCTAAACCCCTTTCTCGAAAAGGATTGTATGTTTTTTCGAGATGAAGTTTCATTGAGATGTATCATTAATTCTAACCAATCATGATACGAGATTTAATCACATGTCCAAACCTTCATCTCGGGCGAGATTGATTATGATACAGGATTTTATTTGATTAACCATTCGGATGTTATATATTTGTCTATGTCGACCATTTAGTCGTTGAATTTAATTATCATAAAATTATGTAATAATGCAAAAATTAGAATAAGAAAAACCATAGGCACTGCAGTCTCTGGTTAATTCATATACCTCAATCTTCTATCAGCTTTGATAACATCTCGTTGTGTAAAAAGTCACTGTTTCATATGAAAATAAGGGTTTTGAGCATCGTTTTTATGATGTATAGATAATGCAATGCTGAGAAAGACACGCCCATCATTTCGTGTATGTACGTCTCGTCTTGTGACACGATAAAATTGCAATTCAAAAACATTTCAAGCAAGCATTGTAAAGTTTAAATATGTGTTAAGGACGTTATTTATTTTCTCGCAAAATATAACTTCCGGGTATAATATATTTACCCGGAAATTTCAAAATTGAATAAGACTTGCAGACCCTATTGGAATACCACGCCTCCTTCTTTATGATGTTCACGATCACATGTCAAGACTGTTTATCGGAGTTGTATGTTCAAACACATTTTTCTAGAAATTAATATGAACTTGTTATGCTTCAATCAAACAAAAGAGCTTGATGTCTTAATATTATGCCGTACAAGCAAGCAACTTATGTAAAATATTAAGATGACAATTGCCGGGAAATATCGTTAACACTTATTTCTTTTAGTTTATATTAACGTTAAATTATGTAACTGTCCGAATTAAACATCTATTGTATGGTTATTCCAATAAATAACTAACTAAACTTACTGTAAATTTAGTCTCTGCATATGGTCATTTCGACAACTTATGTCTCTTCCGTGCAGATAAAATCTAAACATTTGGAAGACCATTAACTCAAAGATGTTTAAAATCTTACAGAGAACAAAAACCCAAAATGATCTAAATTGAAAGCCAAAATCAGCTGAGGACATGATTTGCATGAGGGAGATACTCATTAGTTTTCAACAAAATTTACAAAAAATTAATATTGCAAGTTTATTTTGAACGACGAAAGAGTTCAACAAATATCTTTCTCTGCCAGTTATCATATAAGTCTAGGTAATTATATCAGTAAAACATCAAATAAGAATGTAACCTCACCTCATTAAAATCTGAAATCATTGAGGTCATCTGTGGTGAGTTTTTATGTGCAGGATTTCCAGGGTTCTCTTCCATTGTTGACAACCATTCTTCAAGCTCATCATTACCACTTATACGTGCATAGTTAACTGCTGTCTTTATATCAAATAAGTCATAGTCATACTTTGCAAGCAAAGTCTTTACAATCTCAGTGTTTCCCCTGTTACATGCCCTATTCAGTGCCGTTTTCACATCAAACGAGCTGTGATCGAACCTCTCACACAACCATTCGACAAGTTCAATGTTACCTCCTTTACATGCATTATTCATGGCTGTCCTAACGTGAATCGAATTGTGGTCAAACATTTCACATACCAATTTAACGAGTTTTAAGTGTCCACTACTACAAGCATTTTGCAGTACAGAATCAATATCAAATAAATTGTCGTCAAATCTCTCAAACAACCATTTAATAAGTTCGGTACTCCCTCCCTTACATGCGTTATTCATTGCTGTGTTTATATCAAATAAATTATGGTCAAACTTATCACACAACCATTTTACAAGTTCAATGTTACCTTTTCTACATGCAATATACATAAGCCATTTCATATCAAACAATTTGTGGTCAAACGTCACACATAACAATTTAATAACTTCAGTGTTTCCACGGCTACACGCACAATTCAATGCTATCTTCATATCAAAAGAATTCTTGTCAAACTTTTCAGACAACCATGTAACAAGTTCAATATTACCCCTTCTACATGCATTATTCATTGTTATCTTCACATCAAACAATTTGTAGTCAAACATTTCACAAAGCCATTTCACGAGCTCAGTGTTTCCACTATTATTCAGTGCTGACTTTATATCAAACAAACTGGTGTCCAATCTATCGCACAGATATTTAACAAGTTCTATATTTCGTCCTTACAAGTTCAATGTTACTCTTGCGGTATGCCTTATTCATAACGTACTTCATATCAAACAATCTGTGATCAAACTTGTCAAACAACCATATGATAAGTTAAGTGTCGCAACTATAACATGCATTTTCCATAGCTGACCTCATATCAAACAAATCATTGTCAAACGTCTCGCAAAACCATTTAACGAGTTGTGTTCTTCTACTTTTGCACGCATGATTCATTGCTGTTCTCATGTTGAACAAATTAGTGTCAAACTCTACGCACAACCATGCAACAAGTTCAGTTGTACCTTTCCCACAAGCTCTATTCATTACCCAATTTAGGTCAAACAAGCCGTGGTCAAATGTTGCCCATAACCAATCAACAAGTTCAGCGTTGCATCCATTACATGCATTATACATAACTCTATTCATTTCAAAAATATCGTTGTCAAACGTCTCGAACAAACATTTTACAAGTTCAATGTTTCCTACATTACATGCAATATACATTACCTTCCTCCAATCAAACAGAGAATGGTCAAAATTCTCCCGCAACCATTTAACAAGTTCAGTGTTACCTTCAACACATGGTTTGGTCATAACAAGCTTCAAAGTTTACAATGAAGTGTCCAATTTCTCATTCAACTTTTTCACTAGTTCAGAGTTACCACTTCTACAAGCATTATCCATTGTTGTCTCTATATTCATTAAAATATGTTGCAACTCGTCAAGTATAATTCGAACGCTATCCGTGAAACCACAACGAAAAACCTCATTTAACAGCAATTGTACATCACATAACCTATAATATTCCTCAATTCAGCTCTGTCAGCGGCACTAGTCTGAAGAAAATCGTTTTCGTTGGAGTTGTTCTTGATTGTATTCTCAGTTCTGTCTGTAAAAGAATCAATGTCTTTTAAACCTGAAACATGTTCACATTGGACTTATCATTACAAATGCATATTTAAAACACAAGTAAAACGGTGCATAATATAGACCATTTTCATATTTATATCCTATCCCGACTTTGACTACTCTTTTATGACGTTTTCAACAAAGGGAAGCAACCTACTGACTCGACACTATTGTTTACGGTTCCATTGTAGCAAGGGGCAGCATTAAACTTAGAATACGAAGAAATCTTTCATCAGAGTAGGGGTAGAATCTTGGTTGTCTTTAGATAAATTATTTAAATGTATTTGGTACTTACCAAAGTGAAAATTGTTTCAGTTTCCGTGGGAAATATTTACTGACTTTCCTTTCCCTAATGAGGCCGAAAACCAGGTTGTCGGATGTGAGGGGGTGACGTCCCTTTGAAAAACATTCTAGAATGGCGGTCATCCCGTAAATATGAAAATCGTCTATTAATAAACATGTCGTAATGTCATAGGGATAATTTCGACAATTATAACTTGACAAACATGTGTATTCAAAGGTTTCACATAAGGATGCATATGTTTACATGTGGCTCTCTGAAATTTGATGTTTTAGTGTGAAAGAAATCTAACCCCTTTTATAAGTGCCATTTAGGGAACCTTCGATCATAGGAACTGGTTCTTAACTATCCAAGCTGACAGGATGCAACCACCACATTCTGTCATTTTTTTTTGTCTTTGCCGGGTTAAAATGCCATGTATTGCTGATGGCGCACATATTTAGTCATATAATACTTGATAATGTGATGTTTTAGTTATGTAAAAAGCTTCAAGGAACAAACAGACACATTTTACGGTAGAATGTGCATATCTAAACATGTAGGTCGTTGATAATTATATCTCCTCTTGTTTCAGGTATCTTCTATCTTCTATAGCGCGATTCTGTCACCTCAGGATGTTCTACCTCTATATTACTGGAACATGTGGGAATGTGTCTGCTCCCATATTCTAAACATACAACTCTGATTGCTTCCCATCAATATTTTTAACGTAAGATTTAATACGATTTTCAAATAGAAAACATATAGTGGAAAATTCAATGCGATTTAATAGTTAATAATATATTTTTTACTAAAATAATCTAAAACATACAGATAAGCTTCCTCCTGCAATCATAAGAAAGACGCATACATGAAGACATGTTGATAAACTTTATTATATTCTTTAGCTATCTATATCTTGCGTTATTTTATATGTATATATATTCTTATAGTAAACATTTTAGAAAACATTGTCACTTGTCTGCTTTCTTTTTACAATTATTTGAAATGAAAATTTATCTAAAAAAATATTTTAAATACAATTAAAAGGACAAAATATAAGTCATTTGTTCAGAGAACAAATGTAGGTCTACCCGAAGAAAATTTTTAGCAAAGTCTCGTAATAAGTGTTTTGGCTTGATGAAACAAGAAAAATTTTCTTCATTACATGTCATCAGCCATCTCTTACAGTTTACGAGTTAAATCATTGAACAAAAAAATTTAAATCGTTAACAAAGTTGTATTTTGTAAAACTGAACATTTTCCCCATAACATGTCATTAGCCATCTCTTTCGGTTTACGGGTTAAATCATTTATCACGAAAAAAATCTATGGTTGCTAAGGATTTCATTGTGTTGCTAAGGTCTTTGAACTTTGATTTGAATGTGATATTGTAGGTAATATAAAGCCGAACATTTTCGCAATTCAAAGTTTTTTTCTATCTATTACAGTTTTGAGATATAAGCAAGAAACCTCAATTTTGGAACCGGAAAACAGTTTTCGTATCCGAAGTCAATAACGCTTGGTCCAATAATTTTTGACCCAATATATTAAATGTAGATCTTGATAAAATACACATTTTATTTATTACATGTTATCAACTATCCATCACAGTTTCCAAGATATACTATAAAAATATATGGCTGCTAAGGATTTCATTATGTTGCTAAGGACTTGGAATTTTTTCCTTGATGTCATTTTATAGGTCATATTGAACTGAACATTTTTGCTTTTTAAGTTTCTGTCTATCTCCTACTGTTTCTGAGATATAAGCAAAAAAAACTCTATTTCGGACCCCGAAAAACAGTTTACGGACCCTAGGTCCATAGCGGTTGGTCCAAAAATTTTGGACTCGATGTAATAAATGTAGATCTTGATAAGATACACATTTTCTCAATTACATGTTATCAGCTATCTATTATAGTTGTTGAGATATATGCAAGAAACCTCAATTTCGGACCAAAAAATCAGTTTTCGGACCCTAGGTCCATAACGGTTGGTCCAATAATTTTGGACCCAATATATCAAACGTAGATCTTGATAAGATACACATTTTATTAATTACATGTTATCAGCTATCTATCCCTGTTTCCAAGATATACTATAAAAATATATGGTTGCTAAGAATTTCATTATGTTGCTAAGGAGGTGGAATTTTTTTTCTTGGTGTCATTTTATAGATTATGTTAAACTGAACACTTTTGTTGTTTAAGGTTTCTGTCTATCTCTTACCGTTTCTGAGATATAAGCCTCCATTCCGGACCCCGAAAAACAGTTTTCGGACCCGAGGTCCATAACGGTTGGTCCAAAAATTTTGGACTCAATGTAATAAATGTAGATCTTGATAAGATACACATTTTCTCAATTACATGTTATCAGCTATCTATGATAGTTTTTGAGATAGACCAACTGAGAGGTTCAAGGCCAAAGGTCAAGGTCATGGGTGACCTTTGACCTTGACATATTTAAATGTACAATAGTACTTCTAAGTTAATTGGTGGTGGTCCAAGGTCTCTACGACTTACGGTTTCCAAGAAAAATTTTTTTACGAAAAGTGAAAATCTTTTAGGGGAAATAACTCAATAAAAAGTCACCCGCATCCTTTCGACCGAAATGTAACGAACTTGTGTCACGTAACACTGAACATTTTCCTCAATACATGTTATCAGCTGTCTCTTACGGTTTCTGAGTTTAAGTGATCACAAGGTATTTAGTGAAAAGGGGAAGAACTCCGTAACGGAACAAAATTCCGAATGTGGCCCTCGACTGCGAAAAGTTTATGTCTGCCCGGTATTTTTGCGAAAGCTCAATTCGAAATGTCGCGTACAGTTTTGGGCCGAAGAGTTTAAAAGTTGACGGAAAAAAAATAATAATAATAATCAGAAGAAATACTATAATATCTACCGAGAAGGTTCTCGGGTAGACCTTAAATATGATGAAACCCATCATGCGAAGATTTTTTTTACTTTAAATATATTTATTCAATAATCATACATCATACATTTACCATATTACAAAATACATATTCAAAACAAAAATATTCAGAAACTAGACACAGCTAAAATTAATCTGTTTAAGTATACAACAGAATGTGAGACAAGTCTAAGTAAAACAAACATTGAATATAACATCTAATAATATTAATAACTATACCGTATAATGGAGCTTCAGGAACGTCGCCGTCAAGAAATGCCCACATGTACAAAGTCTGCTACAAATAAATTGGAGTCTGGCATGAAGAACTTGTCCTCTTCCTTGTACCACAATTAAAATAATTTGGTATTTTTCCAATAGACGAATCTAGATACATTTTGAATAATGATTTAGACGAATTAAATTTTACATATTATTGAATGGAGTTACATTTAGCGACAACTGATGGAAGGAAGGAATTCTTATAGTAGGTCGTTCTACAGTGAACAGTTTGAGTGTAGTTAGAACGTCTAGTATTATAGCTGTAGAATTGTGTTTGTTGCCGGGAACGATATTACTAAGATATTAAGGAGTATGATGATGGAACATGCCGTGGAATTTGATTAGTTTATGTTTTCATTCTTTACCCTGTCAGAAGGTCCCGTCCTGTGTCTTTATATCGTTTGATTTAAGAGCATAGTTTTGTAGCGCCAATAACAACCATAGTAGTTTCAAGTTGAATATATCCGACCTTGTCCTTAAGAAAGTTTGGGATATTATCCCAGATACACTATAATATAAAATTGGACGAATGAAACTGAAGTAAATAGCTTGTAAGAGGAGTCTGTCTACTGTAAATTTAAGACTTCGCATTAAGTTTAAACGATGAGTAACTCTTTCTAGAGTATTCTCCGTTTGGCTTGTCCAATTGTCATCTTCTTGAAAGATAAAACCTAAATGTTTTTGGTTTTCTGCTACCCTAATTAACTCCCCATTCATATAAATAGGGAGGTGATGGGGCTTAAGAAACTATTAAGATATCGTTAGTGCTTCAGTTTTCCGCGCATTAAATCTAAGAAGCCACTGTTCTGACCACTGGTGAATTATATAGATATCACAGTTTGAAAGTTCTGCAGTATTATATTCAGCCTCGACAACTATGTATAAGGAAGTATCGTCTGCAAATAGTTAAATATAACTGGAAATGTCCTGAACAATATTATTTATAAAAATTAGGAGCAGAATGGGACCGAAACCCTTGTGGAACTCTAGCTTCGATTTCTAAAATTTGCAACCTGTGTCCTTCAATGACTACTTTTTGCCTTCGATCAGACAGGTAACTTTTAAACCAACATAAGAGGTGACCCCGAATACATATTTTTTCTAGCTTATATAGAAGTCCTTTATGCCTGACCCAATCGAATTCCTTATTTATTTTGCAAAAGATCACGCATGACGTTTTCTGTTTAAAGCATAGAAGGATTTAACGTTTCAAAGCACAGATGTATGTGACGTCACAAAGTACACAATTTGTGTTGACGTCAGAATTTGTCAAATATCCTGACGTCAACCCAATTGCACAACTTGTGAGCAATATTAACGAACAAAGCTAGGTGTTTATCACAGGACTGAACTATTTATTTAAAATATTAATTGAAAATGCTTTTTGTTCCCAGTTTAATTAACTATGGATTAATAACTATATTATTTGGTGGGAATTACTCTTGACAGTTCTATGACTTACAAGCAAATGGTTTGGTTGCATGTGAACGCCAGTTTTATTTGCTATATCCAGAACTGAATCGTCCGAATTTTCAGAAGGAAGCATTTTGACACCACTGAAACGTACACACTGCTTTCTGCTGTGTTGTTCGAGGTCATGATTCCGCTGTCTTAAGAATTCGATCTCCGATTTAAGATCTTGATTTCTTAGTCGGTTTGAATTTTTTTAAATATTTTGTGTTTGTTTAATTGAATTGATTTCATCCCAATCTGTTTTAAGCTTGTCATCAACGATAGATTTAACCTCATCGACAATTAGTTGTTTTACTTCAATTGCGATTTTTTTATGTCGTCATCACTAATGCTTACAGTAGGCGGCATAACTGAAACATCCATGTTTGGTTCACTATCGATATCACTCTCAGTTCCGCTGTCAGATTTTATGTCGGTAGTACTTGGACTTATTGACGCAGTATTCGGCTTCTTAGAAATTTGAGAGACTCAAATTTGTTTTTTATTGTATATATTAATCTATACAAAATATAATTGTAGATCTAATCGGCTGTAGTTCATAATAAACAAATGCCGAAATTAAAGAGAATTTATTTCAGCAGATGGCATTTAAACAGCTTATGTATCTTCAGTGAGAATCAATTCAAAACATATGGAAGACTGAAAACCGAAATACATGCTGATAAAGATAACAAATTGTCAATTGAAATTAAATGAAAAAGCAACAATCAGCTACGGACAAAGCTATGCACGATGACAATATTAATAGGTTTAAGAAAATTTTCTGGAGTTGGAGTTTAGAAGTAGTATTATATTTGAGCGAGTCTAGCGCCTCGCTAGAGGGAAAAATGAGAAAAAAAAATATCCGGGAGTTCAGGCACAAAAAAGTTTTAGCACCCCCCTAAAATGTGTTTATTACTACTGCTAAAAAAGCAATTAATCCATTTTAATGGAAATTTACTTGATTAACCAATATCGACTATTACTTGGCAACAATCTAACATCGTATTGATTACAATATGCTATTCAAAAGGATGTTCCATTAAAAAATTAAATGACAAACCAAGCGTATTTTGTAGTAGCTATTGATTTCAATTAATAGACTACCATGTCAACAAACATAAAATTAATTGGAAAAGTGTTCTTTCAACTGATGCCAAGGTGTAATTTCATTTCATTTAAACGTAAGCAAGATGGCTTCACTCAAGGAAATTTCACAGTATCCAGACAACGCTATTTCATGGGCATTTGTCAAAAATATCAATGGAAGAACGCAAAAGTTTTGAGGGTACTTTAAAGAATTTGAAAACGCTTTTGGGTGAAAAACCCGAAAAAAAGGAATGAGAAAGATAGAAAATTGTTGTCATCTTCAGATTTGTTTCAAAAGCATTATTATACCAACAATTATAGAAGGAGTCAAGGAACTGGAAAATCTTGATGATCGTGGTCAGATTAAAAGTGTGGATATTAATTTAGATAATATGCGAACAGATTTTGGTAGAATGATGAGAAACGTGCTAAGGAGGACTTGATTAGATGGACACAAAAAACAAAAGGTATGTCAAGCAACCGTTTATAAAGTATATTCCTTATTGTATCAATGTAAACCAAATACACTTTACATGTTTATTTACCTGGTTGTTAATATATTTTTCCAATAAATACTGGAAAATCAATATGATATGAGTTGTCTTCCCCCAACCTGGAATATACATTTCACATTCCAATTTCTACACGGTAGAAAAAGGAATTTCAAGAATGTTGGCGGGAAATTTAAAGTCTTTTGTTAAATATAAAAAGTTTTTTTTCCGAAAAATTATAAAAATGTAAATTATGAAAAAGTAAAAATAATACCCTTAAAAATGAAGCAACCAACAGCCCCAGATTTATATCCAGAATTACCAAAAGAAGATGGACAAAATTACAGACTACAAAAAATAACAGAAATAGAAAAAACTTTAATTAATGAGAGAGATAAACGTAAATCATTATACAAAAAATATAAACGAGGAGTTAATGCAACGGATGGTGTCGATACAGGTCTAATTTCAACATCTGTTATTTTAGCAGGTGTTGGAATTGCAGTGCCTTTTTTACTTCCCATACAAATTACAGCTGTTGTATGTGGCAGTTTGGGTGGTTTAGTTAAACTTGTTAGACATAAACTTACAACAAAATAAAAGAAACATTATGAAATTAAAACAATGGCAGAATGTAAACTAGTATCAAAAGATTTATCAGAAAATGATGCTAAAAATTCATGAAAGGGAAATTATCACAAAAAAATGGTAAAAAGATTTTATAATGAAAATGAAGAAACAGCAGTAATAAAAATGAAAAGGATTTCTTTGTTAAGAATGATGAATATGGAAGACCCACGTTATATGTAAAAGATGAATATGGTAAGGAAATTCAATTAACACATTACAACAGATCAGGAATATTACAATTTTATAAATTTAGTTATCTTCAAAATCTACATCGTATTTACTTTATCAGAGATGTTTTAGGTGTAGATGATTATAAACTTTCTGAAGGAATAAAAGAAAGTAGAGCAGATTTTCAGAAAGAGCTTAATTGCCCACGACATTGGGATAAAACTGAAACCATAGAAAATATTCCTTTACGAGATATAAATTCCCAACAAGAAGCACAAGAAACAGTGGGTGATGAGAAAACATCCCCAAAAGAAATAAATGAAGAAATGAAAACTATAACAAAAAGAGAATATGAGGGTTTAATGAAAGCGTTCACAACAACGAAAGAAGGGTATAAACTTAATAGAGCTAAATTAAATGAAACAAAAGAGGAAATAAAAGAAGAAACAAAAATATTTGAAGAAGCAAAAAAACAACGGCAGTAGAATACCGAAGGAACAAAGGGGTGAAATTCACAAAAATCGAAGTCCAAAGACAGGGCAAAAACGAGAACACAGAAAACAATGACGTTAGACACAAAAACAATGACGCCAGACAGACACAAAGCACAGAACCAGAAACCACAACATTCAGAACAAAGGCACTCTCAGTGTGAACTCCAGTGAAACTGAGAGTGACATCAGGTGGTCCGGAAGGGTAAGCATGTCCTGCTCTGTTAACAGCACCCGTCACACTGGGAAAATGTCAAAGTCGGTAGTCAAATCCGGGAAGACGTGAATGTAGCTGAAAATGTCCACTTTCATTTGGGATACTCACACGTCATATCTTTCAATGATGCTATGGTGACGGCCATAGAATTTCTTGAGGGATGAAATTAACAAAGGTTGAACAAATCCCTGACTAAGCAGCTTTTGGGACAGTGTTTTTGCTCTGTTCAAAAAATCACTGTACAAACTACAAGCTCGACAGTAACGAATCAACTGTGAAATGTACACTCCATAGGCTGGAGAGGTAGGTATATTGCTGCTAAGAAAGGGAAAGTTCACAATGGGGAAATTAAAATCATCACGCTTGTCATATAGCTTAGATTTCAAACGTCCAACTTCGACAATATACAATAAAAGATCTAGGTACGAAGCTGAAGTAGGTGTTTCAGTTGTTTCTTTAATTTCAAGCTCATTTGGATAGATCTGATGTAAATAATCCTTAAATTTAGGATTATTAAGAGAAAGCACATCGATGTAGCGGAAGCTGAAATTAAAGGACTGGGCTAAATGTTTTTGTTTTCTTTGAATAAGCCCTTGTAAAAACTTGGCCTCGTACGAGTAAAGGAAAAGGTCAGCTAAAAGCGGCACACAGTTTGTTCCCATAGGAATCCCTATTGTCTGTTGGAAAACACGACCTCCAAATTCGACAAAAATATTGTCGATCAAAAATTCTAACATTTTGATTACGTCAGTCTCGGTGTACTTCTTATTTGAATCGGTGTGGTTCTTAACAAAATATGTCTTGTCTTTCCCTATAACTAAATAGGTGTATCTGCATTCTCCATTTTTTGTGCAGAAACATTGATGTATTGAATCTGCAATTACTGTTTTCAGTTTATTGTGTGGCAGGGTTGTATAAAGTGTAGAAAAGTCAAATGTTTGAATGCTATGGCAATGTGTAAGACTGGTTGAGGAAAGCTGTTCAAGGAGATCTTTTGAATTTTTAAGAATCCACATTTGATTCACACCGCTTGTGGAGTAAGCTTTATTACAGTAATTTTTCAGGCCGTCTCTGACTGCGGTCAACAAAGTAGTGAGGAGCTGTGAAAGAGGTTTAGTGGTGCATCTGGAAGACCCGGCAATGAATCTCTGTTTGTTTGGATCCTTATGAAGTTTAGGTACCCAGTAGATGTAAGGGAGTTGATTGTTTTCATCATTAGCTTTTATGCCAAATGATGATAACACTGAAGTGTGATTTTTTACAATCTCATCCCTCGATATTGTAGTAGGGGTATAAGTAGGGTTTCCAGATGAACTGTCGATGCCCATCTCCTTCACAAGACAGTCGAGATAGTGTTTCTTACACACAAACAGTATGTTGTTAGAAGCTTTGTCTGCAGGGACAATGACGTAATTTTCATGGAGGTTGGAAAGAGTTCTTTCTACAAGGGGATCTTCAAATATACTGGGATTTCTGGAGAAATGCGGAGATGAATTTGAAATGGATAGATCAAGTAAGAGAAGAAGAGAGTTGGAATCTGAGATAAGTGCAAGAATGGAGGCAATTAATATTGATAAAGATGAAATACGTAACCAGGTAAATAGAATCAAAGAGACAATACGTAAAATATTAAATGAAGATAAAACATTAGGTGAAAGAATTAGAACATTATTTAGATAACAAGGAATAACAATAGTTAGTATTTTAACTGCTTTTGGAATGATTATTGGTGTTATTGTTGAGGCAATTATTCCTTCTGGTAGTGGAAGTAGTCCTCCACCTCCTACAAATAAAACAGATGCAAAAGATTGGATAAAAAAAACAATTAAAAAATCTTGGAAAACTATTAGCTAAACTTGCAGGAAAAGCAGCAGCTGCATTACCAGGAATTGTCGGTGCTATTGTGTCTTGGTTGTTAAATGCAACAAAAGACGTAGTAAATTGGTTTGCAAATAATTTATGGGCTTTGTTTGTTTTGGTTGTAGGTTAATTGTATGCTGCTGCCAGGGAATATTTACAAAAATAAAATTAAATTAATAAATCTCATAAATAATAAGTGCTGTAATACCCAATACAATACCCCAACTATTAACGCTGTTTTATTTTCTTCGTGTTCTATATTTGATTGTTTATCTTGAACAAATTTATCAGAAGGCTTCGGTATATCATGAACAGGTTTTTGTTTTTGTTCCATCTAATTTATCTAAAGAATGAGAAACATGTTTATTATTTATATCATCATTAAAGCCTAGTTTTTGATCTTTTGTTGCAATTACAATGTTATTATCATAACCAACAATGGTTCCAATTTGTAATCTCATATCAATTGAAGACATATATAACCCAATACCATAGACATAATCAACTTTGCTTCTTGTGTATTTTAAAACACTTTGATAATGTGATATCTGAGAGGGTAAATCTATGGGACTATTAATAGCATCTTGAACGTTTGCTAAGAATTGTTTTTGAGCGTCAAATCCTGTACCTATTTTTAGTATATCTACACGTGTTGGAGATTGTGCTCCTAATAAAGCCCATATAAACGTTCTAATACTTTCATTAATACGTTCAATGCCCATTTTTGTAAAACCTTTTGATTTGTCTAGAATAAATGTTGTCCAAGCCATATTTATATCTATTGTATGCTTAACTGAATCGTTTATATTTAATAATGGTCCATTCTGAGAATGATTCATTCTATATTCAGCACTTGGTTTATAGTATTGGGTAAAACTTCCTAAACCATGGCAAGATGTTTCTCATTTTTGTCTCCAATATGTATTATGAGAAATTTGAAATTCATCACATAATTTTTGATATGCAGCTTTGTCATAAGGATTTTTATAATAACAAAAAGAAGAATCTGTTGGTAAGGGTGAGGTAAGTTCTTTTAAGATTCTGGCAATACAATATTATAAATGAAACATATTAACAGACTTGGTAAGATTTGAAGTGTTTTGTATATGATCATCATAAGAAACACCACATCCTGTACTAGCACACCAAACTGCAAAGTTTAACTGACATTGCCACCAATCAAACGAAGAATGAATCCATGTATTCCATGGTTCGTTTTTGTGTAATGGTGGGTTTTGATAATTTTGAAATAAATCGGGAAAGGTTGTTTTAAAATTTTCTTTTTGATTTACAAATATTAATTGATTAACAAGATTTTGACCGGAGGGAAAATTTCCCAAATCTTTTTCAGAATTTTTAGTGTGAAGGTTATACGACGCATTAGGGTTGTATTTAAGTTCTTTCTTCATTTTTTACCCTTAAAAATGTACCATACTATTTCAAATATTAATAAAACAATAAACTTACTTACTTACATTGATAACAGAAACGAAAATAAACGTATAGGTTTAAAATCTATAACATATAGCGTAGGTTGGTATAATATTTCAGGTGAACATATAAAAAAAAACTGGAGATAGACGTATAGATGGTTATAATAGTTTCAAACAAATAGCGGATAAATTTATAAAAGAAAATATTGAATTATCAGTAAATGAAACAAATGGTATTGCTTTATTAACTACTCCTGTTGAATTAAAAATGAGTAAAAGTTTAAGATATATGTTAGGATTTAGTAAAACAAAAATATTTGCACCTAATAAAAAACATTATGGAAACAGACCTGTAGATTTTGCTATTTATAAATCATTGTATTTACATTTAGAACAAGTTAGCACTTTTTATAATTATCTTGATGGTGCGCCGAGTACATTATTAGCCGTTATTCCAGTCGAAAACAAAGAGTTTGGAGATGTTATAACAGCGAGATTTGAGCATCCGGAATATAAACATTTAGTAAATGATGTAATAACAGAATTGATATTAGAAATTAGAGATGAGTATAATAAAAAGATAATTAATCATTTACCAATTAATTGTGTTTTGGAAATTATCTAAAATCTATATAATGAAAATGAGTATATTTGGAGTTAAAAAAAACACGCAGATGCATCGGAAATATTAAAAATGAGGAACAAGCTTCAAGTAATGGAAATTAATAATAATTTATTATATAACAAAATTATAAATATACCAGACAGAAACACAATATGTATATTCACTGGGATTAATGGTCCATTGAAATTTAATCAAATGTTTAATTTTGGTACTGGTGGTAGTGAATATGTTATGAATTATCCAGGTCAAATATTAGGTCTTAGTTTAATAAGTCTAAAAACAGGTAAAGATGGTTTAACTGTCATGGTGGGTGTAAATGATAAATTAACTTTTGATGGAATAGAATTGGATGATTCTGTTTATGAATATCATAATTATAAAAACTTTGATTAACCTTTAAATGTTAAGGCTGGAGATAGAATAAGTTTTATGAGTAAGAGTGATAGTCCTTTATGTATCAATACTCTAGTATCAGCGGTATTTGAATTATCTTTATAAACTCTATTTTTATCCCTTAAAAAATGTCGGAATACGGAGAAAAATTAAATTCTTACAGAAAATTAAGAGAACCTCATGCTGTAAAAGGTATTCGTCAAAGTGTTGTAATAACTAACAATCCTTCAACTATTGATAAAAATCAACAGTTATTAGTGAGATTTCCTAATCTAAGTAGTAATGATGTTATTGTTCCTGGAACAACTAGATTAGCTTTTGAAATAGAAATTGAATCTAAAGATGCAAACTCGACAGTATATCAAAACATAGGAAGGGCAATAGTTAAAAAAACAACAATTAGAATAAGTGGGAATGAAATTATGTCAATTGATGATAGTGATATTTATCATTGTTATGTTGATTTGTGGAAAACTACAACTGAACGTGTAAATATGGCATATCAAGGTATTAGTACAACGAATATGTTAAAACATAGAAATGGATCAGATGATGCAACAACAAATACAGGATATCAAGCAATAGCAAATACATACAAAAACAGATTTTGCATTCCACTTGACTTTGAACTATTAGAAAATCATATGCCTTTTTATCAATCAGTTCTTGGTGATAGACTTGAATACGAACTTACATTCAACGACTACAACAAAGTTATTCATTCAACAGGTTTAGAGGCAAGTTATAAAATCACAAACATTAGTTTAGAATTTGATATGGTTTCTAACCCTGAATTAGCAAATCAAATAAGACAGCAAATTGACGGTAAAATGGTTATCTTATATGACAGAATATTAAGACACAGAAAAATAACTAAAAATAAATCTGATACACCCTGGAACATTAATCTAATGTGTCCCAGCTAAAAGTCTGAAAGGTATTTTAATGTTATTCGAAGACCCAGAAAGAACAAGCACCGAAACTTATTATAACCCTAAAATAACAAACGTAGAAATGACAATAGAAGGTGTTCCAAATCAATTATACAGTCAAGGAATGAAAGCATATCAACAATGGGATGAGATAAATAAATTCTTTGCTTTGAATTCAAAACGAAACAAAACAACAAACACAGTTTTAAAAGATGCATGTTTATCTGATACAACAACAGAAAAATACTTAACAAATAATTATGCTTTATTGTTAGATTTACGTTCAACATATGATAACTCACTACACGGTTCAGGTAGAAGAATCGAAAATGCATCCGAAGGTATTACAATTCAAATAACAAAAACAGCAGGAGCTGATAAATCGATAAATGTTTATATTTTTGTTATACAAGATGCACAAATTAATTTTGAAGATGGAAGATTTAGGGAAGTTAATTATTAAGCGAACAGTTTACTTTATTTATTAAATAATGGAATTACCAAAATACCCTCATTGCGCTATTATTTGTGGTCAGACCAGTTGTGGAAAAACAGAATTTGTTCTTGATTTATTAGAAACAGAATATCGTGGGGTGTTTAAATATATTGTTATACTTTGCCCAACTATTCAAGGGAAAAATCGTGAGTGGATTGCTGATGTTAGAAACACAAAAACAAAAAAATTAATACTTGTTAATCCTATTTGTAAAAACGGGGAAGAAAAGTTACAAGAACTACTAAGAATGTTCTTAAATAAATATGCAGGACATCCAACATTATATATTATAGATGATTGATGTGCAACAAAACAATTAAAAAAGAAAAGTGATATGCTTTCTGAACTTGCATTTTCAGGGAGACATGCAGAACAATCGGTATGGGTAATTACACAAAAATATAATTCAGTGTTAAAAGATTCAAGAAAACAAACAGTATGGTTATCTTTATTTCGTACAAAAGATAGAAATAGTTTTTACAATTGTTTAGAAGAAAATGATGTTATTTCTTCTTTGGAAGAAAGTCAAAGAATAAAAAAAGAACTTAACAAAAATAAACATCGTAAATTTATATTAAATATAGATTCAAGATGAAGAACAACAATAAAAGCGTAGTTCCATTGCTTATTTACCATGTATTTGTAGAGTCTTTGTCTCATTTGCATTTACTCCATATCCCTTCATTGATAATCACCTACTGGTTATTGGGTAATTGATGAAGACAATTCTTTAGTAATGCTTAAGAAATGCTTAAGTAATGCTTAAGAAATGCTTAAGTAATGCTTAAGAAATGCTTAAGTAATGCTTAAGTAATATAACAAAAAATAGCAATAAAAAAGCAATGCTATTGGAAATACTAACAATTATAACAAACACTGCAGTATTAATATTAGTTGGTTATTTTGTATTTAGTTTTATAAAAATCAAAAATAAAATATATAAAATGAACACTGAAGAATTGTTAAGCGAGCCAATCATTGAAAATATAAATATTGATTCGAACGGATGTGAGACAAGCTCAAATCAAATGACAAACAAGAAAAAAAAACGTGAAAGATAATCAGCCGTTGTTGCTGGTGGGGGTAGTAAGCAATATCTGGGTAAAGAATTACAATTGTCAGAAATTGATACAATCACACCAGAACAAATACACAAATTATATTGTAAATATGAAGCAAGATTAAGGGCCAGTATGACTGAGACATTAGGAAACTCTTTTATTAACTTATATGTTATGGGTGTATCAAAGTACTTCAACGTTGTTAATCCACCTAAAGTAATGCAAGATTTAGAGGAAGATCCTTTTATCAATCACGCTTTAACTAATACATGTTGTGAACTGTACTATAGATATGAAATGTATCTTGCTCCTTTTACTGCAATGTTAACAACAGCAAGACATATTGATTTCAAAAAGAAAGACGAAAATAATGACATAAAAAATGACGAGTGAAACTAAAAAATAAAACAAAAAAGAAAACAAAGAAGAAAAAAAAAAGAATCTAAAAAAACCCAACCAAAAGACCCCAAAAGAGTAGCCGCTGGTAGGAAAGGTGTAGAAGCAAGAAAGCTAAAAGCTGAATTAAAAAGAAAAGAAGCAGAAAAATTAAAAAAAGAAAACATAGAATTAAAACAAGCTGGTGATCTTCAAATAACAAAAGATAACGAAACTACAGATCATATATGTCCAACAAACAATCAAAATTGGAACAAAAATTACATACCATTATGTTTATCAACTGTAGTTGTTGGATTAGGATTGTTTTTTTATAAACCAGATCGAGAAATGATGTTTGATATAGAAAAACCAAGCGAGCAAATCCCTTTAAAAAAGAAATTGACCCGTTTAAATTTAACAATTTTTAAAAAAAAATAGATTCAATTATATTTTTTCAGCATTCTCTTTTAAATTATGTGAATTATATGAAGAATTAAAAAAAAGAAGAATTAAAAAAATAGAAAAATTAAAAATTTAATATAAAAATGGCAACACCAACAGGCGAAAACAAATAGCAAATATGTTATATCATGCTGGAGTGGAAACATTATTAACAGTTGGATATGCAGAAATAGATAAAAAAAGTATTTAGAAGGTCAGCACCAAAAGTAGATTTTAACATGAATGATATTTTTATGTTATCCATTGATATACTGCTTGCAATGGCAACAAAAGACATGTTGATTAAGCAAGGCATTATACCTGCTGATATTATGAAGTAAATTTTATTGTCTTAAAAATGGCAAGTGCATTAGCAATGATGCTTGGTGGGGCAATTACAAACGCTTTTGCATTTTCTGGTAGTAATTATTTATTTTCACACATGGGTAGAAATGCAAATGAAGAGAAAATAAGACATGATAAAGCAATAGAAAAATTAGAAAAAGCAACAGAAGAATGGAATAAAAGAAGAATTCAAAGATTAGATTTTATTAATGAACAATTAAAAAAAGAAAATCGTGCTGTTCAAACTTTTGATGATGTTGATCAAGCTATGAGAGAATATTATAATGTTACGGGTAAACAATTAAATAATTTAGATCTTAAACCAGTATTAAGTGATTTTTATACTCCATCAGAAGATCAGAAAAATAGAGAAATTGCATTTGTTATTAGTGGTATGGCATGAACCGGTTTTGTTGCTTGGAAATTAAAATAAATTAAAAACCATAAGGTTGTGTATTTATTCCATTATCTAAGATATATCTTTTATCATCAATTGGAGTCATACTCATTTTATTTATTTCATTAACATACATTTCATGTTTATTAGAGTTTAATGTATACATTTTATTCATTTTAGGTTTATTATTAGTATTATTAAATAGACAATCTTTATAATCATCAAATTTAATATCTTTCTTTATCGTAGTTTTTCCAATTCCTTTTATTTTTTTTTTCACTTAAATCTGTTAACGTATAAGAATAAGCTTTACTTCTTAAAAAAAAACTATTTCATTCATAATTTTCGAATTAAGTTCATCTTTAAATTTACCAATTACTTTTTTATTTTTTTCTGAATATAAAGGGTGATCTTTAGGATAATCCGATGTATCTAATTCATCTATTATTTCTTTCATATCTTCGTAAATATCTTTAGTTTTAATACTTAAGAATATACTGTCGGTATTATGAACAATTAAGGGAAATCCACAATTAAAATTTTCAGTTTCTGCAGATAAATCACATACAGTTCTTTTTTCTTTCCCTAATGATGTTATCTTTTTTACATTAGCAACATGTTCTTTTTTTGTTATATTTAAATCAAATATATTTGGTTTATCTCTTCTTGTAATAACATTAGTATTATATCCTAGAGATGTTATAAGGTAATGTAAACATGAAAATGTAATTTTAGATTTTTGTGAAAAGCGAAAATCACAATCCTTTCCCTTTTTATAACCATCTCCTTGATAAAATCCTCTAAAAAAGAATAATTTATAATTATAGTTTTTATTAAGAATTTTATATGGAATATATTTCTCTTTTTTATCAATATAAAATTTTTCAAATTGTTCGGCCATTACTTTAATACTTCATTTTGGAACAATTCTATATTCATTGGATGATTTCATAAAATCTATTATTTTAAAATCGGTTGGATATAATTCTTTACAGTATTCTAAACATTTATTTAAAAGATTTAAATCTTTTTTACTTAAATTCCAAGAATATCGTACTCCCAACTTAGTTTGATAAATTCCACTAGTTCCATCTGCAAGGAAAAAACCTTCGATAAAAGCTTTTTTTTCTTCTAAAGTTGATGGTTCTAATTTTAAGAATTATTTCTTTAATGGAGGATTTGAATTTTCTTTATAATTATTATTAAATAAAAGATTAGTATTTAATGATAAATCTTTAGGTTTGATAATTTCGTTATTATCTTTGATTAAAGAATGGTCTTCAGTTACATCAACAAATCCTAATGGTGTAACAACTCTAAACATTTCTTTATTTGTTTCATGTTTGATTATAGTTTTTATTGTAGAGAATCCTTTACTTGTCCAAACTTCAATTATATCTGGTTTACAATAAAATTTACCATTTGAATATTCATATTTATCAGCAATATCTTCTATTTTTCCAATAAATATTTTATTTTTATACCTTAGTATTAAAGGTGTATCACCTAAAACTGAATCTGAAGCAACTAATTCGTTCTTTTCCCATAATTTATTAACAACATTATAATAAAAGTTATACATTAATTGTTTCGAGTAATCTAATATAGCCTGTCCTAAATAAATAGGTTTATTAAATTTAACAGAAGTAACATTATATTCAATTGCAACAAAGTTATCATTAAATATTATTGAGTCTTTAAAATTTGGTTTATTTATATATTTTTTTACTTCTTTCTTATCACTAAGTAATTCAATCTCACTTCTTCTTCTGATGTTTTCCAATATTTTTCCATAGAAACTATTATTCATAAGTTTCCATAGATCTTTTTCAAAATCAGATTTTGATTTAGTTCTTTGCTCAGTATTAAAATTAATATACTTTGCTAACCAATTTGATTCTTTAAAAGAAATAGTTCTATATACTTTTTTTACTTTTATACCAAATTTAATATATTCTTTTAATATTGAATGATGAATAATATATTTCTTTTTATCATATAATGTTAAAAAAGTTTTTCTTTTTTACCTAATGGTTTATCTTTTAATAATTTTAACTGATAAGGAGATAAATCTTCTTTATTTATTTTCATCTTTTCCGGTGCTAAAGGATATTTATATGTTTTCTTTTTACATTCATTCGTATATTCTAAGTCACATTCAATTAAACATCCTCTTCCTTTTGGAATATTTTTATAATAATCAGGATCTTCTACCCATTTAAAATCTTTAGTTGGTAATTTTTGTGACATTGCCCAACCATATAAATTATTTGCATCAAGATATAGTAAATATTTTTCTAATAAGAAATCGTTTAAGTTTCCTCCATTCTTCAGTATTTCATTTTTATCTAATATTCTATTTCCATTATCATGGTGGTTAAGAGTATATTTATTAAATGCTTTTACATGTCTTGGTCCTAGAACACCGTAAAATCCTCCTCTTATACCCTTTTCAAACATTAATAACATATCATAATCAATTAATAATTCTAATTTTATAGTTGTATATCTTAAACCGCATTGCCATGTAAAACCAGGAGCAGAATAACAATAACAAGGGTCTATTTCATGATGTTTTAAAAAAAATTTTCTAAATTTTTCAAAAGCATCGGCTAAGATAAGAACATCTGTTTTAAGATATAAATTATGATAATCTTATAAACTTTTACAATTATAATGTTCCCAAACTTTTTGTGCATGCTCATAGTTTTTCTGTAATTGTTTTTGTTTTAATTTTGAATAAAATTCTTTAATATCTGGAAGTTTTTTATCTTTAAATTTTTCTATAGAATCAATATATTCATATGGATAAAATCCTTTTTGTTTTCAAAGATTTGTATTACCTTTAAATTCTTTTTCTAAAATAGGAAATTCATCCATTGATTTAGCAATATCTGATAAGCCTTTTAACATAAATCTATATGAATCTAGAAATCTTATTTTTTTTATAATTTGATCCATAATCTATAGAAATATATTCTTCTGAGTTTTTAGAGAGAAGTTTTACTTTATCATAATTGTTTTCGTATTTCATAAGTTCTTCAATAATAAAATGGAAGTCGTAATTTGACCCATTATGAAAAAATACAGGTATTAATTTCGTTGCTTTACCTTCTTTTGTATTACACGACTGACACGCTGCTCCTCTATATTTACCTGAAAGATGATTATGTTCTCTTACTTTATTATTTTCTTCAAATTCTTTTTCACAAATATAACATTTAGTTGCTTCTTGAAATTTTTCTTCTTCATTCTTATTTAATATTGGCTCTTTCTTCTCATTAAGGTAAATCTTATAATTTATTTTATTAAATATTTTCATTACTTTTTCTACATATTTTTCTACTGCATCATTACCAACATAAGAAAAGTATTGTGATTTAAATATTTCTGGATAATCCGAATGAACATAAATACCATAACTATTAGGTTTTTGTTTTCCTATTGGATTTGTTTATGATTTATCTGGATTTGGTTGAGTTGTAGATATTGGAATATTATTTGATTCAAAATCAGAATAGATAACAAATGGTAATTTATTTTTAAAATGATGATATTCAAATTTAAGAATATTTTTTCCTGATTTAAGCATTATAACATTACAACATTCGTGATTATAACATTCTTCTTTATGTTTTATTAGTGTTTCTTCTCTTTGAAATCCTTTCATACAATTTCTACATGTAAGTAATTTATGTCTATTCTTATTACACTTGAAACTATCTAAATCTTTAATTAAACAATACTGAGTATTTTCATTACTTTTAATGTATAAAAGATCAACTACATTTTCACCTTCTACGTTTGAAGTTCTAACTGGATTTAAAGATTCTTTAAACAGTCCACCAGCAGTGGCATCGACCCAGTGGTTACAAATAACTTTATACCGAAGTTACTGTGAATTTAACTTCTGCATATGCGCATTTCGACAACTTATGTCTCTTCAGTGCAGATAAAATCTAAACGTTTGGAAGACCATAAACTCAAATATGTTAAAAATCTGATAGAGAACAAATAACCAATATAATCTAAGTGTAAAGCCAAAATCAGCTAAGGACAGAGCTTTGCATGAGTTTTCAACAAAATTAAAAACAAATTAGATATTGTAAGGTTCCAAATACAATCGGCTTTCGGGTCAGCACCGAAGTACTGACTACTGGGCTGGTGAATACCCTCGGGGACTAACAGTTTACCATCAGTGGCATCGACCCAGTGGTTACAAATAACTTAATACCGAAGTTACTGTGAATTTAATTTATATATGATCAAATAATCACTTTGGGGTATGGAAAGGGTCATGGGACGGGAAATTCTGACTGCCACTGGAAAAGTAGGGTGAAATATAAAGGGGCGGGGACTTTAGCCTTGTAGCCGATCACCCCCGGATTACTCAAACAAGAGCTTGCTACAAGGGTTCTTAAACATGCAGGAAGCGTCGCATTTCTTCCAACACGTGGACCTGAGTTTACATCCCATTCGAAAGATTGGTTGTGTATTTCTTCATCCCGCACAACCACGGACTGTGTCCTATTTTTATATCCCGGGGTTCCCTTGGGGTCAGCCCCGTTTAGGAGGTGTCATACCCCGCAAGCCGGAGATACTAGGTCCTATTTCCATACCCCGGGGTTCCCTCGGGTCTTGTTTAGTTAGAGAGTAGTTATGAATATATATAAATATTAATAAAATTTTCACAATTTATTGAAAAAAAACTGTTTATTCAAGACAAATTGAGGAAAACTGGAAATTACAGAAAAACTACCAGTCAGTAGTTGGAGAAACAGGTTTAAATTACTTGTTTAATTAATTAGTTATATTGAACATATAAATACATGGTCAAATATCAAAATTGAATTATCACAATTTTGGAGTACAATTATGTTTTTAAACGAAACGACGGAAAACTAAGAATTGAAGAAAAAATCCACCAGCAAGTAGTAAGCGTTGTAATGAACATATGGACACATTATAACATTCCTAATTATTTCAATTGAAACTTCCCATGTTTGGTTAATATTGTGTTTTTTTAAAGAAAAAACAACAAAAAACGTTAAACTCAAACAGAAATCATCAAATAAACACTACCACATAAAAACATTTCCGGCCTCGTGTCTTTATACTATCCATTTTTGAAGGGGTAACATAATATAGAGTGAAACGTCTTTTTTCCAGAAAGATAATTGGAAACTGTAAACTATAAGGAAATACATGTAATCCATTACCAACTAGGGATAATCTTTACTTATTTGTTGATTTAGACGTTTTATTGTATCCTTAAAAATGGAAATTCTCCTATTTTAGAAATGAATTATTTGTGAAAGATAAATTGTTATCCAATTAAATAATAAAAAAAAATAGACACTCGTTTTTACAGTTAATACAATGTAATAATTGTACTTCTACATCGCATGAAATGTTATTCAGTTTCATTATTATTGTCAGCATCCTTATTTGAATTTAAACTACTGGTTCTTTTGCATTCTTCGCAAGCCAAACGATGTTTTTTTGCACGAGCATTTTCCGGTTTCACAGTTTGTGTTGCAGTTACATCTTAGATAAATCTGTCCCCACCGTCAGTTAGTGACGTGTATATCTTTTGGCAGCTTCTGTGTTCAAGAAAACACATTGTCATTAAATGTTGAATGAAACAGACACAATATTGTGTACTTTCATATACAGTGTAGCATTTCGTCATCTTTTCACAAAGGAACTGTCCATCATTGATATAGAAGCAATCAATAAATCAGTCACAACATCACTGCATTTGATTGGTCAAGAAGGTCAGGTAGGGACACAGTTATTGAATCGACCCTATAATCTCAAGAAGTTTGTCTGGTGCTGTGTCCTTACTCCATTAAACAAGCATCATTTTTACATTTGTCAAATTTATTCCCATTCGCACGGATTAAGATGAGTATCAACCATCTAGTTTTTTGTCTGAAGATAAACCATTTGGCTTTGAAAGGCTGCTGAATTGGAAGTTGGAGGCAAGGTATGTATTTGAACACAAGCTTTTTTTGTCAGAACCCAATTTGCAAATTTCTTGCATAGAAGAACATCCAACCCTTCGAATGGAGCGCCGTTATAAAGAGAAAAAAATGATATTTTCACATGCATTAGTGACTTCTTCCTTTGTCGTAGCCTGAATAGAACTTTTTGCTTGAGCTTTGACAAATTCATTTCTTCGACCTGTTTAATGTTGCTCCTTTAGCTATACCAAACATGCGTGAAGTAGTATCACAGCTGATATGGGCGGATTAATGGGAGGAGACTACTTATTTCACAGGTAAGTAAACGCTTGGTTTTAAGAATATACCATACTTTCAATGAAAACGGACATTTTCAGCTAGATTTCACGTCTTCACGGATTTGACATACCCGCTTTTGACTCTACCCTGGATTGACTCACTGATAGTGTGACGGGCGCCACTAGTGGAGCGAGACATGCTTACCCTTCCGGAGCACTTGATGTAACTCCCGGTTTCATGGGAGTTTACACTATAAGTGCCTTAGTTCTTAATATTGTTCTTTTTTATTTCCGTCTTTTGTGGCTGTCTCACGTCCTTGTTTTGTCTTTGTTTTTCTCTGTTGCCGTTTTTGCCATGTCTTTGGACTTCGATTTTTGTAATCATCACTTCCTTTGTTCCTTCGGAATTCTACTGCCGTTGTTTCAAGTGAGTGTTAGTCTTTGGAGCATTTTCAGATTTAAAAATCAGCTGCTTTGACTGAAGATCTACGCGAGTGCGCTAAGTGTTGGTTTTTCTTAAATATTCTATTGCCTTCCATTGACTTCAAAATGTTCATACGTAAGCCTTTATCTTTATCAAATTCACGCTAGTAGCTGCTGTACCTCCGGTTTCCATGTTCTATGTTTTCTTCTACGAATGGGTCTCTGCTTACAACATGTACAACAAAAGGAAGCAAACGACTGTATATCCTTATTGTCTCCCATTTTCAAAAAATCTCCATAACAAACCTGGTTTTAACTTTTCGACAGTGAGTCCTAGTTCAGCAACAATTTGTTCATACCATCGTAAGCGCAGAAGAAAAGAACCATAACGTTGAAACGTAATTCTGCAACAAAAACTCTGACTCTTGTTTTGAGTTTATATTTGTTTTGAAATGAAATTTATCAGGTTGATCTAGGCAAAATGAGAAATTCGAGAAATTAAAGTATTCTTTTGTTTTCTTTATTATACTCCCAATTAAAAAAAAACGAGATATACAGTATTCGTTGTGTCCTTCCGTTCGTCCGACAATTTTCTGCAAATTTTCCTAAACCAATGAGTGGAATTAATGAAACTTTCAGAAATTCATATGATGCTGTAGTACACTTAATATTTGAGATTTTGATCTAGCCAATTTTGGTGGTTTCGCATACCCATATATAGAGTTAGCAATGCATTGTCAATAGGGAGTACTGGTATGCATTACGAAATTCCTCCTCAACCAATGAATGGCGTTTCAGAGAATCTGTATCAAATGATATCATAGTGCACCTCCTATTTTATATCTTATTATGACAAATATTTTGGGTTTCCCATAGCCATACATGTATTTAGCCATGCATTGCCATTATTGTAAACATAATTTATAAATAATTCACTGCCGCATGGTCTTCCAATTATTTAGATTTTATCTGCACTAAAGGGACATAAGTTATTGAAACTGCCATAAGCAGAAAGTAAATTTACACGAAGTTCGGTATTTAGTATTTTGTTAAACCAAGTATAATTAGCAATCCTTTCAGTCAATTGTTTGAATCAGATATGAAATTGAAATTTATATCCCAGCTAGTTATTATTATATCTTCAGTATAATTCAGTGTACTATGTTCAACAGTTAGAATATTCAATTTTTAAGTAGAAGAAGTTATCAGATCCTATATAGCTAATGATCGATAATCGCTGAAAACTACTGAATTCAAATTCGGAATACTTACACCAGATCCATCCCATTGAGCTTGAAATTAAAGAGACTACTGATACACCTATTTCAGCCTTGTACTTAAATCTTTTGATATAAATTGACGAAGACAGGCGTATGAAATCTAAGCTTTATGATAAAAGTGATGATTGTAAATTCCCAATTGCGATACTTTCCCTTTCTGAGCAGCAATATACCTACCTCTCCAGCCTATGGAGTGTGCATTTCACAGTTGATTCGTTACTGCCGAGCATGTAATGTATACTATATTTTTTCAATAAAGCACAGACACTGTCCCAAAAGCTGCTAATTCAGGGATTTGTTCAGCCTTTATTACTATTCTCCTTTAAGAAATTCTATGGCCGTCATCATGACATAATTGACAGATATGACGTGTCTGTGTCCCAAATGAAAACGGATATTTTCTGCATTCCTTTGACGTAATATAAGCGGTTTTGACTCGACCCTGTATTGACAATGTGACTAGAAAGTGTAGCGGAGCAGGACATGCTCACCATTCCGGGGTCATTGACAATGTGACTAAACAGTGTAGCGGAGCAGGACATGCTTACCATTCCGGAGCACCTGCTGTCGCCGTTTTATGGGAATTTACATTTTAGTGCCCTCGTTCTTATTGTCGCCTTTTTATTTCCGTGTTTTTGTGGATGTCTCATGTCCTTGTTATGTCACCCCAGACGTAGTCGGGGTGACATGTTGTTATTCTACTTTCTTTTGATTATGATTATTATACTTCCGCCCCTTCTTCTTCCAATAATTCTTGTCCAAGCGATTAATTTGTAATGGCTGGATGTTATTTGTATTACCGAATCACATCTTGATAATTCAATTGAAAATGATAGATTAAAACTAGAAGGATTCCATGTCCCAGCACGACTTGACAGAAATAGACATGGGGGCGGGGTTATGATGTATATAAAAAGTAATTTGTATTATAAAATTAGAAATGACTTGAATATAACCGATATTGAATTGTTGTGGATTGAAGTTCGAAATAGTAATAATGACATCTTTTTAGTTGGTGTTTTATATAGACCCCCAATTTCAAACTCACAATTTTGGGATTTATTTGCGGAATCTTTAGACAAAGTTCTTGATTGTAATCTACCTGTTTTTATTGCAGGTGATTATAATTGTGAAATGTTGTCTACTTCTAGTGGAACTTTTAAAAGATTTCTATGTCAACTTAACTTAGAAAATGTAATTTGGGAACCCACAAATTTTACTTCACAAGTCGGTACATGTATTGACTTGTTTATCACAAATCGAAAAAACTTTGTAAATTCATCAGAAGTTTTACCTCCAATTTGTAGTACCCATTCACCAGTATCAATTGAAATAAATGTTAAGACTTTCAAACAGTTAGCATTTAAACGTCAAATAAGGAATTTTAACTTTGCTGATTTTGAGGCCCTTAATACTGAACTTGTAAATACAGATTGGGATAATATGGTCTTTAACACTAGTAACGTCAACGAAGTTTATTCAAATTTCATTAAAGTATTTGATGAATGCTGTAATAGATTTATACCTACTAAAATTATTACTGTTCGTCCGAATGACAAACCTTTTATGAATAATACCATTCGTAATAAAATCAGACACAGAAACAGGCTACATTACAAAGCTAAACATTCTAATAACCCTTCACATTGGAGAAATTTTAGGGAAGCAAGAAACGAGGTAATATATTTGGTAAGAAAAGTTAAAGATGATTATAAGAAAAAACTAACGTCACAATTAGTAAATAAAAATATTCATCCCCAGCTAGTGGTGGCGTATTGTAAAATCTGTCTCTCAGTTTACAAAAAGTAGGGAAGCTCCCCCTTTTTTGGAAAAAGATGGACAATTTTACATCCACCCTATAGACAAAGCTGAAGTTTTGAATTCTCATTTTGCAGGTATATCTGTCATAGAAGATGAGCCTCAAAATCCAAATTTTGTTGGACCACCTCAGTATCATTTAAATACATTCGAAATTTCTGAGGGGGAGGTTTTAGATCTATTACAATTATTAGATATTACTAAACCTGCTGGTCCAGGTATTAGTCCTAAAATAGCGAAAGCAGTGGCTGTTTCTGTGTCTAAATCCTTAACTAACATGTTCAATCTATCACTTAATCAAAAAGTAGTGCCATCACTATGGAAGGTGGCTCATGTGAACCCAATATTTAAGGGTAAAGGTAGTCCACACTCTCCACAGAACTATCGTCCAATATCTGTTACCAGTGTAGTTTGTAAATTAATGGAGAAAATTCTATTTAAACATCTTTTCAATTATATGAAGGAAAACAATCTTCTCTCTAGATTTCAGTCCGGTATTCAACCTAATGATTCCACAATTAATCAGCTTGTTGAAATTTACCATACAATTATTAGTAATATGGATAGAGGGAAAGATGTCAGATTTGTCTTCTGTGATATATCTAAGGCATTTGACAAAGTTTGGCATAAAGGTCTTATTCTTAAATTAAAACAATGTGGAATCAATAACCAATTATTATCATGGATAGAAAGGTAATCATGTAGATGTTCCGCAAGGGTCTGTTCTTGGACCTTTCCTATTTTAGTATATATAAACGATATAGTTGACAATATAAATAATAATATTCGCCTTTTTGCAGACGATACTTCTCTGTTTGTGATTGTTGACAACAACCTTGATGAAGCAGCAATTTCATTAACAAATGATCTTGATATTATTTCTAAATGGTCCAAAAACTGGGCTGTTCAGTTTAACTCAGAAAAAACCAAAAGTATAGTTTTTACTCGAAAGTCTAGAGTCCATCCTCCAGTTCATTTTGGACTTAATGGTGATATTATTGTTGAAACTGACAATCATTGTCATCTTGGTTTAACATTACAGTCTGCTGGCACATGGAAAATTCATATTGATAACATCTACAAAAAAAGCTTGTTCTCGTATCAACATTCTGCGTAGCTTAAAGTATTTGCTGGACAGGAAATCGTTAATTTGTCTCTACTTTGCTTTTATTCGACCTATCTTGGAATATAGTGATGTTGTTTGGGACAATTGTTCACAAACTGAATTTGATCTCCTTGAAAGTGTACAAGTTGAGGCAGCTCGAATTATAACTGGGTTAAGACGAAATTCATCTAAACAAAAATTATATAAGGAGCTTGGTTGGGAAACTCTAAGTAACAGAAGAAGGAATCACAAACTTATCTTATTTTTCAAGATATTAAATCTTACTTATTTGATATAGTTCAACCCTATTTACCCAGAGAAACATCATACAACCTTAGAAATGAAGACACAACTTTTCGTCCTCCTTTTTCTAGAACTACTTCCTTTTATAATAGTTTTTTTCCCATCTACTGTGAGACTGTGGAATACCTTGCCTTTGAATATTAGAGAGTCTCCGAACCTAAGTATGTTTAAATGTAGTTTTTTTTAACATTATAATTCTTTAGTCTGTTTGAAGTATTATAACTTTGGTCGGAGGGTCGAAAATATTTTACATTGTCAACTTCGGAATGAGGCTAGTAACCTTAAAGTTCATCTACATAGTCACTTCCTCTCTGAAAATACAAATTGTCCGAATTGTAGTAATGACTATGAGGACAATTTTCATTTTTTTATGAATTGTCCAACGTTTGAACAACGTTTAAATATGTTTCACTCTATTCAGCAATTACTTAACAACAACGATATAGAAACAGACATCACTGTGGACTTACTCCTTTATGGTAACAGAACCTATTATATTGACTTGAATATACAAATATTTGAATATGTTCAAAAATACATTAATGACACTCACAGATTTGCTTAAAAGTTATTTTTGCTGTGTTTGTTTATTTTGCATGATTTATTTGCTTTTTTGTATGTATAGTTAATTCATTTAGTTCTTTATTATTTTTTCTTTTTTTTTTTCATCTTAAAAAAACAAATCTTGATGTTCTTTAATCATGGTGCCATTGCATGTCTTAAGGTATTTTCCTTTGAATGTGATATTATTATCATTTATGAAGAGAGTATCTTGTGACTCTATTCATGGTTTTCAAAAAAAAACTTGATAAATGGGGGTTATTTTGCTGAATATTTTATTACTAGTTTTTTGAATTGATTACTTAATTATTAAAACCCCCATTCTACTCTCAATATTTGATTATCATATTTTGTGATAAATATAAATTACTAAAGACTACCTTATTTTCAAGTAACCTTTTTTTTTCAAGTACTAACTTAATTTATGATAAGTTTTTGATTACCTGATTCTTCGATACCTCCATGAGGAGCCTCACAAGTGTTCATCTTTGTAAAATTTCCTGCTTGTATTTATGTTTTTGTTTATATCTAAATTTGTATACCTTTTGCATGTATTATGGGAGAGGGCTTGTATAGGCTTTGCCTGTTGCCCAATCCTTTTCTTTAATGAATAAAATAAGTTTAAAATCAATGGCTGGATAGAATGATTTCAAACTTCCCCTTTGCACAAAACTAGACCCCCATCTGAAGTTGTATGCCGTGCTTTTAAAATTTTCAAAATGGGCGCCATTTCCAAGATGGTTGCCGAAATTCGTCAAAATTTCAGCATTGTCGGATCTCGACTAAAATTGATTTCTAGGTAGATTTTGAGGCTGCGAATAAGCTGGAATCATCGACTGGAGAGTCTGTGGTGACATCGGCTATTGCTTGCAATTGCAAATCTAGTTTTGTCTTTGTTTTTATCTGTTCCTTTTTTGTCATGTCTTTGGATTATTGCTTTCCTTGTTCCTTCGGTATTCTACTTCCGTTGATTTATCAGTTCAATACATATCAATTCTCCCTCCTTAAAAATGTAAATCATTCTATATCTCACGCCAATATCATGTAAGGAGTACACGAGGCCCACCCCAAAAACAATTTCCATCTTTTATTAGTATAACATCTTAAAATTTATCAAATTGAATATGAGTATCAGAATTATGAATGCTTTGATCTAAATGACTTTCTGTTATACACAAATGTATATACATGATGTATCCTCTAAAAACTGTAACTTATTCCGAATGCTTCGAATATTTTTATGAAATACGAAGGCTCGTGATCATGAGATCCCGGACCATTCTTGAGTTTCTAACTATCGTGTAAAAATGCTTGTAGACCATTTACGATCATATTTTCCTGAAGGGTATAGCGAAATATCGCAATCCAAATAAATAAAAAATGCAAGTTATTGACATCGATTGTCCGAATTGCCAAAATGACTAGTGAATATGTATAACTTTTGATTATTTCCTACAAATGCCAGCGTTGTTAGCTTATCACCAATCGACACAATATGTTTTTTTTCAAACAAAAACAAAAACAAAAACAAACAAACAAACAAAAAGATAAAGAACAAAACACACACATAAAAAAAAAAAAAAAAAAAAAAAAAAGACGAAGTAATAATACTAAAACTACTACTACTACTTCTACTATTACTAATAATATACAATTGAGAGCAATAGCCGATGTCATTTCAAACTACTTTTTTGCCGATGTCACACCAAACTACCTTATTCGTATCCTAAAAATCTAACTAGAAATAAATATTAGTTGAAATCGGACTAGGTTGAAATTTTGACGTATTTTGGCTGCCATCTCGGAAGTTTTTAAACCTTTTGAACAAACTTCAGATGGTGATACAACTGTGTGCCAAATTTGAAATCTTTTGATTCAGCCTTTTAAAAATAACCGATCGGACAAAAATTTGTGGAAGAAGAAGAAAAATAATCAGAAGAAACATAGAATAACATGTCAGCCCTACGTGTGGGCTGACATCATAATAAAATACAATTTATATAAAAAAAATGAATGAATCTTTTCCTGCCTTACAGATGTCTTCAACTTTAAGTAGGTTTGCAATCTCCAAAAAAGACCAACAAAAGCATAAATTTTGTTATCTCATAATATATCTATCACTTTTATTATATGCCCGGACATCAAGGAAAGGAATGAAAAAAACAAGAGGCTCTCAAGAGCCTGTATCGCTCACCTTGGCCGTAGCTGACACAATATGTCAAAATGATCCCAATGTTTAAGGGTCTCATTTTCAAGTTTGTTGATAGACATTGATGTTATTTGATTCAAAATTAAACTATGTTCCCCTTGGCAGCTATTTTTGATGGAGCCTAGAACGACTGTCGCCTTTCTTGAAGAAGACCATCTAAGGATTATTGTACCTCAATTTGGTTCCAATTGGTTAAGTATTTGCAGAGGAGATCTGGAGATCTTTGAATGATTTCCCATGGGGTCCACGGTTAAACAATGTTCCCCGCTGACTGCCATCTTGAATACTATGCGGACATGCCGGACACATTTTATGTAGGGAACCAAGTAAGGGCCATTGTGATCAAGTATGATTCCAATTGTCCGTGTACTTTCAGATTTGAAGATCTTTGAATATGTTTCCCTAAAGGGTCCAATGTTAAAACGACGTCCCCCGCTGGCGGCCATCTTGGATATGATGTGGACTTACCCAACACATTTTTTTATAAAAGGGCCACCTGAGGACCATTGTGACTAAGTTTGGTTCCAATTTGTCCAGTATTTTCAGAGGAGAAAATTTTGGCAGTATTGTTCAATTTTCAACAAAGTTCCCCGGGTGGCGGCCATCTTTGATGAAGTGCAGACTTGCTGGACACAATTTTTAAACGGGACCACCCAAGAACTATTGTGACCAAGTTTGGTTCCAATTGCCACAGTGGTTTCAAAGAAGAAGATCTTTGAATGCTTTTCCATAGGGTCCAATGATAAATCCGCGTACCCTGCTGGTGGCCATCTTGGATATGATACAAACATGCCAGACATTTTTTTAAAGGGGCCACCTAAGTACCATTTTGGCCAAGTTTGGTTCCAATTGGTCCAGTAGTTTCAGAGGAGATCTTTGAATACAGGGTCCATTTTTTGACAAAGATCCCATTGACGGCAAACTTGGATGGCGTGTTGACTTGCCGGACAAATTTTTTAAAGGGGGGCACCTAAGGACTATTGTGACCAAGTTTGGTTCCAATTGGTCCAGCGGTTTCAGAGAGGATGTTTGATTGAAAAATTTGCGACGGACCACCGTGTACATAGTGATCATAAATACTTACTATGGCAGAGCACGGTCATCACTGAAGTCAATGCATGCTATCAAGCCTAATTGATCTTAAATAATTTAACATGACATGTTTTATATATGGTAGGCAAACAAAATTCACTGCAGGACAATATTTGTTTATATACAAAATTTATTGAAATGTGAAATAAGTAAAGAATAAGGAAGTATTTTTGCAAAAAATTGTAAAAATTTGTACAAAAACACTTTTTTTTGCTCTTGATTATGTAACAAATATTTTTTTTGATAAAGTGATAGCAGGGAATTTCTCTAAATTTTATAGAGGGATAAGTAAACCAATGAAGATTTGGAATCGGAGAAAAAATATATAGAGGAAAAAGTGATTAAAATGCTAGAGTTTCTGATCGACAATATATTTGTCCAGTTTGGAGGACTTGTTTTTGAACAGACTATCGGCACAAGCTATGCGCCTCTCCAAGCCGATCTGTTTCTTCACTCTTATGAAGCTGAGTTCATCGAAGGGCTCCTTCAAAATAAGGATAAAAAACTGGACAATCCTTCAATTTTAGCTTCCGTTATATAGATGATATTTGTCACTAAACAACTCTCACTTAATTTGGTGATTTTCTTCATTTGATCTATCCAAAAGAGCTCGAAATTAATGATACCACAGACCATTCTACATCAGCCTCGTTCCTTGACCTTCACCTTGAAATTGACAACAGAGGTAGACTTCAAACTAAGCTGTACGACAAACGCGATGACTTCACCTTTCCAATAGTAAACTTCCCTCATCCCAACAGCGCCGGCATATGGAGTTTACATCTCCCAGCTCATTCGCCATTCAAGAGCCTGTGTTCGATACAGTGACTTCCTTGATAGAGCCCGGTTGCTCACAAATAGGCTGCTTCAACAAGGGTATGTTACCAAAAACTTTAAGTCATCCCTCCAGAAGTTTTACGGTCGACATCATCATCTTGTGGACTGCCATGGGATATCTGTGTCCCAGATGACAACAGATCTTCCCCTCTAAAGCTTTATTGTGGATTCCTTTACCGGATTTGACTTTACAACCGGATTTGACATGTTCAACACGGCGGGTGTCTTATAGAAGCAGGAGATGCCAACTCTACCGGTGCACCTGATCACACCCATGATTTTTTATTGGGTCCGTGTTGTTCATGCATCTTTGTGTGTGTGTGTGTGTGTCTTCATTTTTCTTATTTGTGCTGTATCCATGTTGTGTCTCTGTTTTTTTTTTTGTTTTTGTTTTTCTGATGTTGCCATTGTGCTTAGATTGTTTGTTTTGGATTAACGGTTCGGTTCTCACTTACTTTAAAGGGAAATAACCCATAACCAGGTATGGAATTGAATTTTTTGGGGTGAAAAACAGTCAATAACTTCTACATAGGCATTTGGATTTTCTTCAATGTTTCCGAGTATGTAGATCTTGTTATGCTGACCATTTTTCTAACAAACACTTCACCTCTACCTGTTACAGTTTTTGAAATAAAAAATAAAAAATGCATAAATTTTGAAAATTTTACGGAAAAAGAGCAGTAACTCTGAGACGGATTTTCCGATTTTCTTCAAAATTGCAGGGCAGATAGATCTCAGCATTTGAAAAAAAATTACTTCGTCATATTTTTGATATCTGCAACGGTTTTTGAGTTATTTGCCAAAAACAAAAATTCATCCCTATGTTCTATTTTTAGTAACAGCGGCCATGTTGTTTGGTCAACAGACTAACCGAACACATTTTTTTAAACAACATGCAGAACAAGTTTGGATTAAATTGGCCTAGTTTTTTTTAGGACAAGATTTTTGAAAAAAAAAAATTACGACAGACGGACGGACGACGGACGAAAAGTGATGGCAAAAGCTCACCAAGAATAAGAAAAGCATAGAAAATTATTGGAGGAAAAAATAAACCGATGTAGCTAATCAGCCGAAGCTGAAAAGTTTTCTAATAACAAAGTTTGTATGGTACCCCTTCTACATGTTTCAGAATGCAGTAGTATAAATGTTTACCACCAATCCTGTTCTTGAGTTGGATACAGTACAATGATAGCATGAACATTTCTTTTTCAAACAATGCATGTTGATTGCCTTTAATTGCAACCTAATTATTTGTGGTGAGTTAACATTAAATTGGATTTTCGTCGGATCTTTTTCTCTGGATAACAGAAATCGCCACAGCAATTTCTGCAAATGGCTCGTACTCATCACCTCGAAAAATCCTAAAAAAATGGACAAAACAGACAAGTTTAATTAATCAAAAGATTTATTTTCTTTTGTTTGTAAATGTATTATGATTATTTTAAGAGTGCCAAATTATGTCATTAAAAAATTAGCCTGCTTGAGCTTCCTAACTGTTTCGAACCGAAAACTCCTTGATTTTTTCACAGAGAATCTTAGAGGTTAAAATAGTGGCGCTGCTATGTTTCTTCAATACAACAGAAACTACAGAAACTAAATTTCTGGAAATGTTCCCCTCTATATGATATATATATTTGCAGTTTCTATCTTTAATTTGAATAATTTTCAAGTGTATATGTGAGACTTATACTAGTTGTCAGTGTTTCTTCCTTTCCTTTCTGTTTACAACTGAGTCGTGCAGCTGTTTTGTAAAAAATAAAGAAAATATTTAGAAATTACTGCAGAAATTTTACGGTCGTCACTAGGATTTGACATACCATTACAATGTTTCTGTTTCTGTTTCACAAATGAGAACACATATTTTTGAGTACATCCAGAGTTTGTTACCGGACTGACTAACACCGACTGTGACAAAACCGGACTTTTCACTGGCAGTGTGACGGGTGCCACGCGTGGAGCAGATCATGCTTACCCTTCCGGAGCACCTGAGGATACCTCAGTTTTTATAGGGGTTCACTATGCTAGTGCTTTAGTTTTGTGGCGTTCTTGTTCATTTTTGTTTACTTGTTTTGTATTTGTCGTACTGTCTCAATTCGTGTTGCTGTGAATTGTCGTGATGTTGGATTATGATTTTAGAATTTCCCCTCTCCTTTTCTTGCTTCGGTATTCGTTTGCCGATGTATTAGATAAATAAAATAAGCAAAAATAACATAAACTGTGGCATAACTACAGAACTTTGAGTATTTAATTGAATTTAAAAATTCTGCTCCATCTGGACAGGGACAATATAAAACTGATAACGTATAATCTGAGGTAAAACTGGCATAATGGGCATCACAGCAATAATACCAAAGCTTTGTTGTCTTCTGGTTGGTAATCATCGTGCAACATTATGTTATAATAATGAGCCCCCCATATCATAAAAATAATCTAGTGCATCAGTGGTGGCATTAGTGGTTCAACATTTTGGTCATAGATTGTTGAAGGCACTCACAGCTTTAGAAAAACACCTTGCAAAGCAAATGAGTTTAAAATTTTAAAAAATCATAGAAAATAATAGACAACGGCAACAAAGAGGAAAAATAAAGAAATATCAGGGCATACAGTCATGAGGCCTGCAGCCAAATATGCTGAAAATCAGAAGAAACGCAATCAATTCCTCATTTACTTTTCTAGAATTCTAAAGGTCAAGAACAAAAAATCCGATTTTCGTAAAAACAAATTTAACAATGAAGCAACAGCAATTTNTAACAAAAAAAAAAAAAAAAAAAAAAAAAAAACTGTATGAAGACGAAAGTCACAGAAAAGGTTTCCGTATAACGACCCAGTTGTAATGTTTATTTTATAGAGTCATCATGTTCTTGTCTCAACGTAAGGTGCAGCTAGAGTGAAATTTTCATTGCTATAAGTAATTTTTGCATTTTTGTTGAAAAGGTGATTTTTTGAGAATGAAATTTAGAGTTTAAAAATCTTCTATTTTTTCAGAATCTAGTTTACATGATTATAGAAACAACAGCCTGTAAAGAAAATTAACATGTTCTGGCAAGTATTTGATTGATTGATTGATTGAATATTGTTTAACGTCTACTCAGCAATATTTCAGCTATATCAAGACGAGAACAAGTTTGTTGGTAAATAATCACTTTGGGGTATGGAAATGGCCATGGGACGGGANAAAAATGAACAAGAACGATACAAAACTAAAGCACTAGCAGTTTGAACCCCTATAAAAACTGAGGTATCATCAGGTGCTCCGGAAGGGTAAGCATGATCTGCTCCACGCGTGGCACCCGTCACATATGAATAATCAAATTTAATTGAAGTTGACTGTTTTCCCAACAGTGTATGTAGTGATTTAATGTATAGTGGCAACGTTTTATCAGATTTTCTCACACGAGGCCAGTTGTGTCGACAGATGAAACGTGTTCTACTATTTTAAAATGCTCGGTGCTAAATTTTGAGTTTGGTTTGATAACATCATAGGGGATGATAGGTTTTTCTGGAAATTCATTGTTCGGCTTTATATGTTAGCATATCATGTTTTGTGTAAATTGCGAATATGCTTATTCCAGTTTAGTGCTACGATTTCAGGATGGGGATAGTAGATAGGAAAGGGGATTCTACGTTACTATTAATTGAGGGTGTAAAAATGATTTCTAAAGCTATAACTCTTGGGGCATGAAACTGAACGAGAGATCTCATGATGTAAATTATGTGAACTTGTACATTAAAGTTCAGCACCTAATTCGATAAATATAGATTTATGACAATATGACTTACGATCCAACAGGCAGCCATCGAACCGTCTAATGTTTGCACAATACAAAACTATCAATCCTAAGTTTAACGATTTATTTAAATACCATTGTTGTTTATTTTAAGTGCAAAATTCAGCTTTGAAAAGGTGAAAATCTATAAATATGTACATGTAGGGTTCATTGGTTCTGATTCTTGTTATTTAAAACAAGTACTTTAGTCCCCACAATAATCACCATTAGAGAATAAATGGAAAATACTACAGTGGTGATACTCCTGTCATTAATGGCACTGCCAATGGCATGGTACGTGTATCATACAGAACGGAACATAGCACGTGTTATAGCGGAACAGAAAGAAAGAATTGAGCAGAATGCTGTAAAAAGAGAGCGTGTGATTTTGAGGAAATTAGCTGAACAAGAAGAACGTATCATACAAAAGGGTTTGGAAAGGCAACGTGAAATTATGGAACTTTGTGAAAACGTGAAGCGGTATGTTTCTGACTTTGACGAAAAAAGGGCACAAAATAAGGCTGAACAAGTGAAAACTGTAGATCAGTATAACGAACAGATGCTTGCACTGAAAAGAGGTAAAACTAATTTATCTCTTTATATTTTCATTTACGTGTAAGAAATTTTAGAAAATATGAATGATAAAATTTGTGTGGCAATAACTTTGCAATTACGTCAAGAATTAGTAAACAAAATTGGCAAAAAATTATTATTAGTGCTGTACCTAAAAAAAACATATTATTTTCCATATTAAATAACAATGAAGATAAAATAACCCGACCAAAATATATAAAAATGCACACATTGTAGGTGGCAGGATTTTAGCGCAGGTAAGTGAAACAATGAGAGGTTTTTTGTTTAGTCGAGATGAAAACTACCCCCGTGTTTGGTTAAGAAATAGGCTAGTCACAAGTATTAATAGTGTTATAGACAGATTATTTTAATATGGCAACATTGGGTCAGTGGCAACCACAAAGGCTATTAATAACAATCTTAACGCTGAAAAACACTTCACAGTACAAAATTACACAAGTTGCATAATAAACAGTAAATTGAGTTATGCTGTACACGTGTTTCAAGGAGTAACCTCTCATCAGCATTATTTGAATCAAATAATATGGAAAGCCCACTAAGCCATAATCCAAAAGTATTCAAAATAGAAGTACTCATTATCAAAAATATCGAAATTGGAAGCCAAATCCCGTATCAAGGACATCCACATGATACCATACACGGAATGAAGCCTCAGTATTTTAAGAGGTTAGAATATTGATTAAAACAGAAAATTTCTATAAAACGCAAGGTAAATTTTCATGTCGGACAAGTCTTGCCATTGGACTTGTGAATACCCTCGGGGACCTCAAAATATGATCTGTAATATAATTTTTAAAATTTCCTTGGATCTTATGTCCGCCTCGATCATTGAATGTCAAATTAGATACGAAAAATGTACGTTCCCCGGTGGTTTGTATTCCATTTACATATGGGTGTCCATAATTTTAGTAGATTTCACACATAGCGGCGCTGCACTACGCTATTTACGAATACAATGGGCGCCAAAATGTAAATCAGCAGCCATGTATTATTTCTTATATAAAATATAAAGCAAAACGTAAAATTTTTACTAGTTAAGTTTCCGAAAATATGACAAAACATTAAACGTTATACAACGAAACATAGAAATCCACTCATCATTTGCAATACAGATTACAATATTGCTTACATAAGAATTGAATACACTTTCAGTATAATGCTGAAGTAACTGGTTGTTTTTAAGACTCAATCCAAAAACAAAATTGGAACTATCCTTGGTAACAATAGTTATTCGGTGGCCCTTTTAAAAAAAGTTGAACAAGTTTATATTTAACCGAAGGTGACAGTCAAAAGGCATCTTATTTAGCATGTGATCGTTCTACCCATCATATTTTCACAAGGTCATGGTCGAGGTAATAAAATACAAACTCTTTAAAGCCTCTTGTAATTTATTTTTATGGCAGCATTTTAAAACAATTTCATGTAGAGTTAAGGTTTAACTAAACTTTGATAAAAGCTAACACACAGGTAGACGTCAGGCGATAACTGGTGCATATTGCTTACATAGCCCTTTGCCCAAGGTGAACCCTATACAAAGAGCAGCCTATTTGTACTAATTTCAAAACAATGGCAGCATAGATATGCTTTTCCATACTTCGACTGAAAATTAAAAACAACCCTTCTTGTTCTGAAATTCGACTTCATTTGTTTTAAGACTCACAAAAAGTACCAGGCTGAACCTAGTTTAGTTTGTAAACCACAAAAAGACATTACAGTTTTTCTATTTTGTCCAATTGTCCACCTTGACAGATTTAGCCATAATTATATTGTTTAGTGTTGTTTGAAGAGAGCAAAGGGTATTCTGGGAAAGGTAAAGGTTAGCCATACATTAATATCATAGATGTCTTTGTAGAACTGGAATCGCTCACGAAACATGTAGCTTTCCACGCAGTTCTTCAGAATCATCTTCAACTAGGCGACCAGCAAACAGCAGTGTTTGATTCAGTGTTTTTAAATCAAGGGGACGGATACAATCGTCAGACAGGCTATTTTACTGCACCAGTTGACGGACTCTACCACTTTGCGTCATCATTTCTAGCACGAGGTTCCAGTGGGTTACATTTACGACTACTGATAAATGGTAAAGAAATAGCACGTGGCTATGCAGGTGCATCTGAAGCTGGATCCATATTGGCGACAGCAGAACTGAAGAAAGGAGACATAGTTGGAATTAGACACGTTCCAGACGTTGCGACCGAGATTGTGTATCAGTGGTATAGTTCGTTTACTGGTTTTAAAGTGTGAATGACATGATACATAGATACCGTAGTTTTATATGATTGGTTTTGTTTCACTTGTTAAATATTTAAATCGGTGAAATCAGTTATTGGTTATTCGACAAAACGCAAAATATTTATTTAGGTTTTTATGGAATAGCTTTGTTCAACATTTACATTTGTTATTTACAATGACAACCTTTGTAAAGGTGCACAATGACATGTTCAGTCCCCTATTACTTACAAAATATATATTTAATGTGGTTCAGTCTATTTGACCAGACGTTTACACAAAGTTACAAGGATCTTATCTGGAGATTGCCTTGTGACAAACCCACATGAAAGGAAGCAAACTTCATCACCATTGCATACCTTGCTGGCAATAGCATCGAGACGGGCTTATCCAGTCTGAATTGTTTTTATGCATTTTCTATGCTCTTGCACTGTACATTGTAATAAGATAATCATAATTAATTTTTATAGATTCAATCAAGTGCAGTGTTTACATTTTCACTCTTTTAAACTATTTTCATACACATGATCTTATGTTATATGCATTTTTTTGTTTTTATACAGTTTAGAAATAACGAATCGGACAAAATATGTATAAAAAAGAAGGTACCCATCAGCCACGCACATCCATTTCTTGGACTCTACACCATTGTGTTTCGGCCGCTTTTCGTAAATAGATGAAACAGATAATATTCTTTTCAATTGCTTCTATTTTTGTGGTCTCAAGTCTGCTTCATCAGGGGTCCCTTGAAACACACATACTTTTGATTCGTTTTCCTTCCGGTTAAAGCGTGACTATATATTCAATACATCAATACAATGAAAGAGAAGCTCTAATTAATTAACACTGTTCAGCTAATGCCACACCAAATTAATTAGTAGTTCTTTGGAAATCCCGCTCCTAAATGAGCAAAATCAAAATTTAAAATTAAAAATTATTTTCCCGCTCCTAAATTTCCAAAATCAAGATAAAAAAAAAATAAAAATAAAAATCCTGCACGTTGAAATCAACCAAAAGTTTTCACGAATTTGATTCCGAAATTATAAAAATCGAATCTGTGTCATTCATGCGCTTGATAAAAGGGAAAATGCATCGTAGTTAAGAGTTATTTTGATTCAGATGGCATGGCCGCAAGAAAATGATGTGGGAACGGAGTAAAACAGTCAACTGCCTTTTATGAGTAGTCGTGAGGCGTCGAACTGGAATCATCCAAGCCGTCCTGTCTAATTTTCTCCGCTAACGCTTGAGTGGTATTTAAAATCTAGTAATGGTTTGGTTACGGCGTGACATTTCCATTGTTTTCGAGCTTGGTCCAGGATTGGGATAATACCCGCCAACGTCGCCAAAGTTCGCCAACGCCGCCAACATTTTTCGAACAGCCCCTTTCGCTAATGTCGCCAACGCCGCCAACATTGCTCGAACACAACCCCTGTCGCCAACGTCGCCAACGCCGCCAACAGTTCGAACTCAACCCCTGTCGCCAACGTCGCCAACGCCGCCAACATTGTTCGAACACAACCCCCGTCGCCAACGTCGCCAACACCGCCAACATTGTTCGAACACAACCCCTGTTACCAATGTCGCCAACATTGTTCGAACACAACCCCATAATTTGCTCTTTTATGGTATAAAAAGCAAAATAAATATATAATGTGAGAAAAATCATAAATATTGTATTAAAAAGACTTAAAATGGAAGAAAGTAACCCATTTTTTTTAGATGATTTCCAAATCTGATAGTGTTCAAATCATGAATGAAGAAAAAAATAGAAGTTATGGTTGCAACTTTTTATCTGATTTGGTCTTTCATTGTGTGGAAAGGGAATAAAATATATAAAATAAATAAAACAATGAAGATTTTGATTGAAAAAGTTACAATTTTGTAGTTTTACCAATTTTTATAGTTAGTTATCCAATACCGATGATTTCTAAATCCATACACTAGAGAAATGCAAAAACAAAATTATATCTGCAACTATTTATTTGATTTGGTCTTTTATGGTGTGAATAGTAAATAAAATGTATAATGTTGGTAAAAGAATTAAGATTTTGTTTAAAAGAGTTACAATTTTTAAGAATAATCAATTTTTATAGTTGTTTATCGCATACCCATAATATGTATAAATCCATTTACATCATGAACATATGTACTAAAGGAATGAAGAAACAAAATTAAAATCATATGGGCAACTATTTATTGAATTTAGTATTTTCTGGCATGAAAAGTACATAAAATACATCAAGTAGGTAGAACAATAAAGGTTTGTTCAAAAAGTTAACAATTTTGAAGAATAAACAATTTTTATGGTTGGTTATCACATACCGATAATGTCTAAATCGATATATAGTACATGTCCTATGGTAATGCAAAAAACTGAAATTATATTGGCAATGGTCTTTTATGATGTGAAAAGTACATAAATTGTATAAAGTGGGTATAACAATTAAGATTTTATTTGAAAAGGTTACAATTTTGAAGAATGACCAATTTTTATAGTTGGTTATCCCATACCGATTATGTCTAAATCCATATACATGTTCTATGGCAATGCAAAAAATTGAAATTATATTGGCAATTATTTATTAAATTTGGTCTTTTATGGTGGGAAAAGTAAATAACATGTATAAAGTTGGTACAACAATTAAGATTTTCCTTAAAAAGGTTACAATTTTGAAGAATAAACAATTTTTATAGTTGGTTATCCCATACCGATAATGTCTAAATCGATATATAGTACATGTTCTATGGTAATGCAAAAAAATTGAAATTATATTGGCAATTATTTATTAAATTTGGTCTTTTAGGGTGTGAAAAGTAAATAAAATGTATAAAGTGGGAATAACAATTAAGATTTTCTTCAAAAATATTACAATTTTGAAGAATGACTAATTTTTATAGTTGGTTATCCCATACCGATAATGTCTAAATCCATATACATGTTCTATGACAATGCAAAAAAATGAACTTATGCTGGCAATTTTTCATCAAATTTGATCTTAAATTAAAGAAAAAATAGATAAAATGTATAAAATGGGTATAACCATTAAGATTTTCTTCAAAAAAGTTACAATTTTGAAAAATAAACAATTTTTATAGTTGGTTATCATATACCGATAATGTCTAAATCCGTACACTTGAGTAGTGCACAAAATTGAAATTATGTGTACAACTTTTGATCAAATTTAGTCTTTTATGGTATGAAAAGTAAATAAAATATATAAAGTGAGTAGAACAATTAAGATTTTTTGTTTTAAAAGTTTCAACAAAGGAGAATAGGCTATTTTAATAGTTTGTTGTCGCAGACCGACAGTGTCTTAATACCAGAATTGAATGCAAAAAGAAAAACAAGTGTGGACCAAAATTGATGTCTCGCCCATCCCTTCTTGATCGCAAAACTGATGTGAAAACTCAAACTGACTAATTCAGAAAACTTAACTTGTTGGCTAGACTGTAAAATTAGGGTTACTGACAAAAGCAATGTAGCAAACTGTTATATATAACCAAAAACCAAAATGCCTAATATCGGTGACCTACCACTGATATAGATACTGGAGAACCAAACATGTTCACTAGACTGAAAATGAGGTCAAGGGCTAAAGCCAGATAGCAGGATGTCACGTTCAATTTAAGAGAAACCCACACATCAAATATTATTGACCATAATCAATAAATACTTGAAAACTCAACATGCTCACTGGACCGTGAAAATGAGGTCACAAACAAAAGCCATATAGCTGACTGTCATGTACTACCTAAGACCAACCTACATACCATATATCATTGACCAACCACTTATAGTTACTGAGAAACTAACCTTACCACGAAAACTGAACATGTTCATTGAACCGTGAAATTGAGGCACAGACGAAAGCCATATAGCAGACTGTCATGTACTACTCAAGCCCAACCTATATACCAAATATCATTGACCTAACACTTTTAGTTACTGAGCAAATGACCTTATCACAAAAACTTATCATGCTCCCTGGACCGTGATATTGAGGTCAAGGACAAAAGCCATATAACAGACTGCCCTGTACTACCTAAGACCAACCTACATACCATATATCATTGACCAACCACTTATAGTTAATGAGAAACTAACCTAAGCACAAAAACTTAACATGTTCATTGGACTGTGAAATTGAGGTCACAGACGAAAGCCATATGTCAGACTGACATGTACTACTCAAGATTAACCTTCATACTAAATATCATTGACCTACCACTAACAGTTATTGAGAAATGGACTAAATCAGAGAAACTTAACATGGTCACTAGACATGTTACTAGAAATTGAGGTCAAGGACAAAAGTCATATGCCAGACTGACATGTACTACCCAAGACCAACCTACATACCAAATATTATTGACCTACCATATATAGTTATTGAGAAATGGACTTAATCATAGAAACTTAACGTGGTCACTAGACCATGAAATTGAGGTCAAGGACAAAAGTCATATTAAGACTGACATGTACTACTCAAGACCAACCTATATACAAAATATCATTGACCTACCCCTTACAGTTATTGAGATATGGATCTAATCAGAGAAACTTAACGTGGTCACTGGACCATGCAATTGAGGTCAAGGTCAAATGATTTTATGTCCGTCAGGTAGCACTTGATTAGTACTACCACTGGAGCAAATATGATGTTCCTACATCAAAGGTTTTTAAAATATCCTGTATACAATAAAAGTTAATGCCGTCGCCATCATACTTTGCACGCCTATGCCTCGCTTTCTGCGACTTTTGTCGAGGGCGAGACAAAAATAATATGCATATAAAGGTTTTGTCTTTAAATTCAAAGATCTTATCTAAAAATGTTTAGGTCCCATGCACATTTTACTTTAGCTTCTCAGGCCCATGTTTCAGCTCTTTTCTGGGAACTAATTTTACCTTTTTATTTAATTTTCAAATTAGAAAAAATGAAAATCACCTGCCTCATTACTTTTTTGGCATTTCAGAAATGTAAAAAGATGCCTCATCATGATTTTTAACCAATAAAAATAAAAAAATCTTCTCCCTCCCTGCCTCCTCATTTTTTCAGAAAAATGGCCTGAGAATCTAATCATTATTTTTGTATGGCCATATAGATTACTTAAGCCAATAAAGAATAAAAATTAGTTTTCAGTCAATTTAATTGTGATTGAACCACATCAAGAAGTTCTGTTACAGATGATTATTCCATAAATATTTATTTAGTAATGGACACTAACAAAAAATTACCCAACTAGAGTCGCTGAATCATAAAATATTGGTCAGGTTATGAAATTATCCATAAATTATGTAGTACTCACTATAATGATTTATTTGTTAAACACCTAGTTGTCAATAAATGGGCCTAATATTAAAATGCAAAAATTTAACAAAGTCATTCAAGCATAAAATGTAGGTTAAAGTCATCGAATTGTCTAACAATTGTGTAGTTCTAACCAAGACAGGTCATTTCATGAAGCATCATTGTTGTATGATGTGTAGTTGTTTAGAAATGGACTTCAAAACACAAAATATACTGAAAGTAACTCAAGCACAAAATGTCCTTGATTTGGATAGCACCTATCAAGGTGATTTATTTGATGCAACACCACTGTGATAGCATGTTTAGTTGTTGAGAAATAGACATAAACGTAAAATTCAACATTAGTCACTCAAGCGTAAAATATAGGACAAAGCCACTCATTTCTTGATGATTTTGGTAGTACTCATCAAGGTGATTAATTTGATGAGACATGATCAGATATCATTGTGGTATGACGTGTAATTGTTGAGAAGTTGACTTAAACCCAAAATTTAACAAAAGTCACTCAAGCATAACATATAGGTCAAATCCACTTAATTTTTGATGATTTGGGTAGTACTCATCAAGGTGATTACTTTGACAAGAAATCATTGTTGTATGACTTGTAGTTGATGAAAAATGGACCTAAATGCAAAATTTAACAAAAGTCACTCAAGCGTAAACTATAGGTCAAACCCACTTAATTCTTGATCATTTGGGTAGTACTCATCAAGGTGATTAATTTGTTGAGACATCATTGTGGTATGACCATGATAAATGGACCTTAATGCATTTTTTTTTAAAAAGTCACTCAAGCGTAAAATATAGGTCAAAACTACTTATTTCTTGATGAATTGGGTAGTACTCATCAAGGCAATTAATTTGGTGAAACATGATTGTTGTATGATGTGTAGTTGTTGAGAAATGAACTTAAATACAAAATTTTACAAAAGTCACTCAAGTGTAAAATGTAGATCATGGATCCATAATTGTTGGTGAATCTGTGAGTACTATCAAGGTGCATGTATTGATGTAATATATCAAAATATTACAAGATATTACCAAAATATTGACCTAAACGCAAAACTTAATATCGGGATGAACAGACGGACGGACAAGGGTAAATCTATATGCACCTTCCAGTTAGGGCGGGGCATAAACTTGATTTTTGTTTAATTTGTCTGTTTAAACATGCTATAAGAAACTTATCGGAATCACCTCTGAATAAAAATCTGACCAAAAAAATGAAAATTCAACAATTTTTTTTAAATACGGCCTTATTGGGCATCTTGTTACTAAATATGGTAAACGCTACCTCAAAATCTGTTGGTATCCTGCAGCTGCACATGTTTATTAATGATTAAAATAAAACGAACCCATCTCAATATGATAAAGAACAATATGGGAGCAGTGGGAAAAGACAGCTAATCCCCTCGCCTGTAGCAATTAAATTTTCAAATTTAGTTCACATTATAAAATATTAATTCTCAAAAGCAGCATCACTATCCATGATGCATCCACTGACCTAAGATGATTGATGTGCCACATGTAGTTTCTCAGATATGAACCTTAACACAAGCTATAACCCGAGTCATTGAAGCATAAAATGTAGGTCAGAGTGACCCAATTATCATCTGAAGCAGCATTACTCTCCTTGACGCATCCACTGACCTAAGATGATTGATGTGTAGTTTCCCATATATGAATCTTAACGCAAACTATATCCCTAGTCATTGAACCATAAAATGTAGGTCAGAGTGACCCAATTATCATCTGAAGCAGCATTACTCTCCATGACCCATCCACTGACCTAAGATGATTAATGTGCCACATGTTGGTATCCTGCAGCTGCACATGTTTATTAATGATTAAAATAAAACGAACCCATCTCAATAGAATAAAGAACAATATGGGAGCAGTGGGAAAAGACAGCTAATCCCCTCGCCTGTAGCAATTAAATTTTCAAATTTAGTTCACATTTTAAAATATTAATTCTCAAAAGTAGCATCACTATTCATGATGCATCCACTGACCTAAGATGATTGATGTGACACATGTAGTTTCTCAGATATGAACCTTAACACAAACTATAACCCGAGTCATTGAAGCATAAAATGTAGGTCAGAGTGACCCAATTATCATCTGAAGCAGCATTACTCTCCATGACGCATCCACTGTTCTAAGATGATTGATGTGTAGTTTCCCATATATGAATCTTTACGCAAACTATATCCCGAGTCATTGAACCATAAAATGTAGGTCAGAGTGACCAAATTATCATCTAAAGCAGCATTTCTCTCCATGACCCATCCACTGACTTAAGATGATTAATGTGCCACATGTATAGTATCTCAGATATGAACCAGCACAAACTATAACCCGAGTCATTGAAGCATAAATTGTAGGTCAAGGTGACCCAATTATCATCTGAAGCAGCATCACTCTCCAAGACGCATCAACCTACCATAGATAATTGATGTGCCACATGTAGTTTCTCAGATATGAACCTTAACACAAACTTTAACCTGAGTCATTGAAGCATAAAATGTAGTTCAGAGTGACCCAAATATCATCTGAAGCAGCATCACTCTCCAAGAGGCATCCACTGTCCAAAGATGATTGAAGTGCCACGTGCAGATATGAACCTTAACGCTAACTTTAACCTGAGATGGGACGAATGGACAGACAATCGGACGAACACTCAGACAGACGGGCAAGATGCATTATCTCCTCCCCAACATCTTTGGGCAAGGGGATAACAACTGTATGCAAGAATATATTTTTTATTTTCATTATCTTTGTTGCATAAACATCAAGATCAATAGGGTTCCTCCCTTCATCATTAGTCATGACTGTGCAAAGTTTCTTTTAGGTGTGACATGTGGTTCTAGAGATATTGTGCAGAAACAGATAAAATGTCAGATTTTTGTTCTATTTTTAGAAGTTTTGACCTTGACCTATATCTCATAAACCTAAAAATCAATAGGGTTCCTCCTGCAATCACTAGTCATGTCTGTGCCAAGTTTCATTTAGATGGGACATGTGGTTCTGAAGAAATTGTGTGGAAACCGATAAAATGTCTAATATTTTTATCTATATTTTGAAGTAATGACCTTGATGTTTGTTGCAAAAAACTCAAAATCAAAAAGGGTCCTACTCTCAATGTAGTTCTTGAGATATTTTTGCGGAAACAGATATAATGTCAAATTTTTGTTCTATTTTTGGAAGTTGTGACCTTGACCGTTGTCATACAAACCTCAAAAGTCTATAGGGTTCCTCCTCTCATCATTTATCATATCGATGCTAAGTTTCATTTAGATATGACATGTGGTTCTTAAGATATCATGCGGAACCAAAAATTGTCGTGATTCATCAAATTATAAGCCGAGTTCGATTTTGTCGCCTGAAAACACTCAAACTGGACCCTTTTTAGGCCATTTAGTCTCAAATGGATTGGTTCAAGAACTCAGTATTTAAACAGCAAGTTGAACATGTGGCAAGGAACATCATCGTAAAATTAGACAGTAATCTGTCCACTAATAAACAAAGTTATACATGACACCAATGACTGGGTCTTACCATAATACAACTATATATATATATAAAAATTGATGGGTGTTCCATGGAACACTTGTGTCGCCTGCACTACAGAAGAGCCATTTTTGGTCCAGTGAAGCTCTAAAATATGCAAAATTAAAATTTTACTTATATTGTGCATGTCTAGATTAGGAGAAAAACATATCCTGCAAATTTGGTTAAGAATATGAATTACAGTTTTAAGGACTTGCAGATTAACAATATGATTTAACATATGAGCTTAGTGGCTTGGCAAACCTCTAGAATCGGTAAAAAAATCTAAGTATAATGTGCATAACAAGACCCGTTATACAACATATACTGAAAATTAGGTTGGAATCTTACAGACAGTTGTGAAGGAGTCGAAGATTAAAAAACCTCATTAACAAATGAGCTATTTTGGCTCTGTTAACCTCTTAAATCTGTAAAATCAAAATTTTAAATATCGGGTGCACAACTATATCAAGTAATCAATGTATTCTGATAGGCTGGTTGGAATATGATTTACAGATTTGAAGGATTTCCACATAAACAAAAAGAATTAACAAATGAGCTATTCTGGCTCAGTGAACCTCTAAAACTGCAAAATCAAAATTTTAAGTATCAGATGCACAACTACATCAGGTGAACAACATATTCTGTAAGTTTGGTTGGAATCTGACTTATAGTTGTGATGGAATTGAGGATTAAAAAACCAGATTATCAAATGAGCAATTTTGGCTCTGTGAACCTCTAAAATCTGTAAAATCAAAATTCTAAGTATCAGGTGCACAACTACACCCGGTGAACAACTTATCCTGAAAGTTTTGTTAGAATCTGACTAGCAGTTTTGAAGAAGTTGCGGATTCAAAACCAACAGACTCACAAATGAGCAAGTTTGGCTCTGTTAACCTCTAAAATCTGCAAAATCAAAATTCTAAGTATCAGGTGGACAACTACACCAGTTAAACAATATATCCTGAAAGTTTGGTAGGAATCCGACAAGTGGTTTTGAAGGAGTTGAGGATTCAAAAACTGTCGGGACAACGCAGGACGACGACGACGCAGTACGACGACGTAAGATGACGGATAGTAATCCCTATGTGTCGACTCTGCTTACAGCAGGCGACACAAAAATTGACTTGTATAAATGATCAATTGATACTTATTGTGTTGAGTACAATTTTATACATATAAGGAATTTTATTCTGAGTGAAGAAGTTAAGATCGTCGCAAAGACAAAAATGTATATGAAAACCAGCTGTTACAGCTTAAGGTGTCTGCAGGGTATTAATTTCCTATTGTAGAAGTTTGTGCAATTTTCTGTGTAAAAGCATAAATGTATTATTGTTCAAAATATTAATTAAAATTTGGGGGATCACCATGCATTTAAGTGCATAAACTGAAATTGAAAATTTGACAATTGAAATTAAGGATTTTACATTTTTAGAAATGATAGGGAAAATTACTTTAAAAATCTATTATAAATTTTGTTCATACTTTGCATGTGTTTTGAAATCATTATATGGTTAACATATAAAAAATAAAAAATAGGGGTCACTGTTGAAATAAGAGAGATAAATTGTATAAGGCTAATTTCTCTAGTGATATCTATATGAAATTCTTTTATCAAATTATCTCCCTTGCCAAGTTGAGTTGGGTAATTTCTGTTCTGTAAATCCAGTAACAGATTTCAAGCACATGCATTTTAGGTCACCTTTTTGCACTGAAAATATTGCTAAAGGACAATTTCTAATACTTAATTCAGGAACTTTCTTCAATTTTTAAATACATTTTAACTATTTTGTTAAATTTCTAAACTGAAAAAGGGCGCAATAATACCATTGAGACACCTTAACAATGTCATGCTTTATAATTTGTGTTGAAATTTAACTTATGCTCATCCTTAAACCTTAAAATGCTCAAATATATCATCAAGTTCATTGTGTTTGACATAGGAGTACACTAATTTTATGCACAGAATATTCTAAAAAATCAACAAAAAAAAACTTGAATTTTTCAATAGTGAAATTAAAAACATTGGCCAGAATGACTGGAGAGAGTTTTTTATACATGATGATGACAGGCTTTTGACAGCTTTTATTTTGCAGAAATGTACGAATATATGTTTGTAAAACACTACATTTGCCCCCAACAGTTCCTTTACTTCAACAACAAGTTCTGACCTCTGCAACCTAGACAGAAGAAGAACAATAAATGCGTTGTTCCATTTGCTTAATATTACCATGTATTTATAGGGATTTTGTCCCATGTACATTTACTCCATATCCCTTTATTTGTTCACTTAATATTGACCGGACCTAATTTTTTTTGCATGTATGATCCTTGATCTAGGGACATAATAAAAAAAATGCATCAACATCTGACAAAAAAAAAATCAATTTCGCACTCTTGGTCTCTTAACTGGTAAATTTATGGTATCCGTCCATATACTATAGCTGCACAATTTCAATAAAATAAAACAAACCCCATTAAAATACCTTAAATAATAATTAAAATCTCTACAGCCAAATAAAAAACACAAATTTGACCCCTTTTTGGCCCATTTTCTGAAACAGGTGTGACCCCTTTGAGCCTCTTGTTTATTAAATATGGTTTCAATTGTTTAATGAATATTTTTATACATGTACATGCTTACATGTTATAAGAAACCTACAGAAAATAAAGAGCTATGCCGAGCACAGCATGATATGACCACAGCATGACGACCCACTGAAATTTGAACCAGTGTAATTTAAAATGAATGTGGACAGTCATTTGATGGACAAAATAAAGAGCTCGACACAGTAATTAGCTGGGCACAAACTATGCAATATAAAAATAAGCCCTTTTGATACCTTATGATCCAAAATTGTAAAAGCTACGCAAAATATATTGACTGGCTGAACCGAAAGATTACATCAAAAGAAATCCGAAGAAAAAATCCCATTAATACGGATATGAAAAACAAAAGTTTATATGTACTAATTGAGTTACAACTTTGGCACTGAACACAAAATTTTTTGTGGTCGACAATTTTTTGCATCTTAATTGATCCAAACAATGGATTGTAATGACGTCTCAGAAATAAATGCAGTTTGATCAGAAACACTTTTTTTCGATAAATTAAGGTATTTTGCATAATATTCTTATTATTTGTCCTACATCGTACATTGACCAAATTATTTCCAGTACATCGAACAAGGTTATTTTTTTTATTTACCGTAAAGAGAATGTCAACACCTTTCTTTAGAAACCTCTTTATAGTCAACCCAGTCATACCAGTGTCAATGTAAATATTACAGTTTCGTGTGAAAAAAAGCTGTTAAAACCACGCATATTCTAAATCAATAAAACTAAAATGTGAAAAATATTTTCCAGTTTACATAAGGGGACATGTACAACCATTTGGTTTTTTTATATTTTCAAAGGGGGGGGGGGGCTTGGGTGACTATGTAATTATCAATCTTGGTGCCAGTGAAAATAAATATTCTAATCCATTTGTCGTGAAAATAAGTATTTTTTAAAATGCCCATTTGAACAATAAAGTTTTTTTTGGAACTGGAAATAAATAGCTATGAAGGAGAACCGCTCGTAGCCTTTTCACATGTTAGGCTGTCGGCAATCCTCTTTAAATAAATAAAGAATTTTGGTGAAAAGAAATAATTTGTCAGAGATCTTCATGATGTAATAAATCACGAAAAACCCCACCCCTAAAAATCAAATGGTCGTCCCCTCGCCAATGTCGCCCAAGTCATAATTAAACTACATAAGTTTTTAACCAAGGAAAGCAAAAAAATTGCAATCCAAAAAATAAGGTATTTTTATGCTTATAGTAGAACTTGGATGGCTCATGCAAATTTACACCAAACAAAAGGATGACTGATGAAAACAGTTCTATATATATATAGCTAGGAGATGTTCAAGCTATTGAGGTTGAAGGGTCCAAGAAACCCATGATGTTCAAGTTAAAAATGATATGAATATATTTCTAGATTTCTGAATAGACCCTTTCATGATAATTGCGTTCCTACAACTTATAGTGGAAAATGACACTTGTTTAGGGTATATTGGGATACGGGATATTTACCACTTTTGTTAATGGGATATGGGATATTTGAGACAAAAAGTACTGGGATATGGGATATTTTGACTATGAAGAATGGGATATTTCAATAATTAATGGGATATCTTTAATTTTCAAAGGGATATTTTCTTCCAGACTTACTGGGATATGGGAATGGGACCCCCCCCCCCAAAACAAGCCTCGAAAATGATAAAGTTCCAGCACAAATGATGTTGTACGACAGTTAATCAAGATGTCACATATATTATGATGTCAGTTGCATTTACCCACTCAATGGCATATGAGCCCATACAGTGCAAAATTCAGGACCGCAGTTATTGTGAAAGTGTCTATAGGGTTGGCAGACTGCATACAGTCCCAGTACGTACCTCATCCCTACCCATAGAATATTGAGGTAACACGTGCGTTGTTGTTGTAAGTATAATTAATCCATCTTTTGGTAGGTGCATCTTTACACTATAGTTTACCAGTTTACAGGGGGTATTTTCATGATTTTCTTTTGAACTGTCTCACCTTTCAGTGTTTTTCAGGAATCCATAAAACAGATTTTACAGATGACATTTAGTTGCCAACATTTCAAAATTTAATGGCATTTCAGTTAAGTGGCTGAAAAAGTAGAATGCACAATAAATATCTAAAATGAAGTGACAACTGCTGACAGTATATTTTCTTGTGGTTGAGCTTCGGACTTCTTTATCTCCAGGGACAGAAACGAGTTTTCAGATGTCATATTGCACTGATTTAACATTGATTCCGTTCCCCGTAAACTATATACTCTCTATTTTGTTATATCAGAAAAGATAAAAAGAACACTTCTTGGCATGTAAGCAAACCCTCATTAAATCATGCTTTCTGAATGCTAATTTTCAGCAACTCTTAGGTAGATTTTATGACTAATATCCTGATGGTGTTAATCAAACTCATGCATGTTGTACTTTCAGCTGTTCAGAGGTTAGTGTAAACTTAGAATTTTTAACGGCATGGGTTTCACAACGATAAAACAAACCAATGTTAGTTACAAAAATGATAATGTTTCAACCATAAAAAAACATTAAAAATGTTGGCTGCCCATTATCACTATGTCTGTAATTGCAAGGATTTGTATTATGAGACTAATATCCTTGGTAATTGATAAAACCACAATTACTGTACAGTCGGACCTATTGGTCAAATAATGAACAACACTTTCCTAAGTAATATGAGGTAGGTGCAACTTTTCTTTTGGAATGAGAGAACTGGAGCAACAAACATGATATACTGAAAGCATATATGAATATAGCAATTTATTTTGTTGTTCCAATCAGTCAATGATTTCAATTTGGATTTAAGAATTCTGAACAATCTTCGAGACTGATAATTCTTTTCGAACTAATTTTGGGCGTAAATAGAGTCTAAACGACTCGACATCATACTTTCTCTTGATCAATGCGTGTTACACTTTGTTGTTCCAATCAGTCAATGATTTCAATTTGGATTTAAGAATTCTGAACAATCTGCGAGACTGATAATTCTTTTCGAACTAATTTTGGGCGTAAATAGAGTCTAAACGACTCGACATCATACTTTCTCTTGATCAATGCGTGTTACACTTTTTAGACCATTAGTCTACAGTAATAAGAGCTTTGCCTTATACTAAGGGCAAAACAAATTATTTATTTTTTGCACGCGTATCAACAAAATATTTTTTTTCAAAATTAACATTAATTTTTTGGGCAGAAAGCCTCATTCAGAAAATTTTTTTTCATCATTTTGGCAGCCAAAATATTTTTTTCACATAAAATCAGATCCAAAATATTTTTTTAGAAAAAAACCATAGCCCCCCCCCCCCCTTCAAGTTAAATGGTCGGTCCCTAAATACAAAGCTAAATAAAAAAAAAAGTATTCTGATCATTTTTTTCTTCATTTTTAGGCCATTATATAAACTACAGTATGCTTGTAATTTTGTTGCAAGATGTTGGCAACACTTAAGTGTTTGATTATTCATAATGTTTGTAACAGGGGAAATCCATATTAATGTTGGCGGTGTTGGTGACGTTGGCGACAGGGGTATTGTTCGAGAGAAATGTTGTCAGCATTTGAAACATGTGACTGTTTGACTGTTCACACTTTATGTTATGAGGAATCCATTATGAATGTTGGCGGCATTGGCGACGTTGGCGACAAGGGCTGTGTTCGAGCACAATGTTGGCGACGTTGGCGACACATAACATTTCGGATGTTCGCACTGCTTATAAAACATGTGTGATAAGGAAATCAATAATAATTGTTGGCGGTGTTGGCGACGTTGGCGACAAGGGCCTTGTTCGAGCACAATGTTGGCGACGTTGGCGACATATAACATTTCGGATGTTCGCACTGCTTATAATAAGGAAATCAATAATGAATGTTGGCAGTGTTTGCGACGTTGGCGACAGGGGCCTTGTTCGAGCACAATGTTGGCGACGTTGGCGACATATTACATTTCGGATGTTCGTCTTGCATGTAACAAGGAAATCATTAGTAATGTTGGCGACGTTGGCGAACGTTGGCGACGTTGGCGGGTATTATTCTCCCAATCCTGGACCATCATGTTGTTTTCAACACTCGTTGAATTCGTGTTTTGCACCTACATTGTATTATGTTTGTGTGTGTATGACTTGCGTAAATAAATAACAGTGTGTACACATTAGTCCTAAAACATAAGCCTTCGTTTGTTGTGCAACCTTTAATATTTGGACATTGATATGCACAACAGACGAAAGTTGTTTTAGGACTAGTGTACAGACTTCAGTGTTAACTTTATTTTGAAACAATGAACAAACAAACAGCCAAATGTTGGAAAGCCAAGTAAGATGCACTTAACAGGTTAACTTTTCTTGTCTGTTCAATAAGTGGAACAGTATGAACGTGAATTTGGCATGAGTCGTATGTATACACAGAGACCAAGCAATGAATCTGGTGTTAACATTGCATACACATGATGACATCAGTCATGTAAGTTTAAATACTATACTGACAAAAAAAACTTTTTTTCAATATACCTGAATAATTTTACTTACTATATTAAAATATGTAGTAAATCTACACAAGACAAAACCTTCTTGCATGCATTGTAATCATTGTTGTTCTTTGTATGGGAGGTTACATTTAGGACTTGAACATAAATGATGGAATATTTCTAAGATGTCATAAAAATTATCAAGGGAAACTTTGAAGGTTCTAGCACCAGTTCAAATTAATCACCGCCACATATTGACCAACTCTGCTAGCTGAACATATGTGATTATCATTATTGAATCTGCTATTTTTTTTCTTTCTGCATTTAAGTTTTTAGTACATCTTAAATGATTTCTAGTGATCATTTACATGAAAATAAAATAACACTTACTTTACACAATTCTTTGGTAGACTAGTTAGTGATCAATATACGCACTGAAAAGTGTACTACTGAACAACAGGTATACCTGTAGTTGTAGCAATAGATATCATGCAACCGAAGGTCAGAATGTGAAATAGTTGTTATTGAAGGCAAGCAGTTACAAAACTTGCATTGAATGATTAGACACAATAATAATTAGTTTTATCATAAATGCCCTTTTAAGTATGGGGGTTGAATATAAGCAAAGCTGTTCTGCAGGTTCAAATGCACATATTTGAAACATTATTGAAATATCGGAAAAGAAAAATTACTAAAAAAAAATATTTCGCGCGCTTCTTATTCAAGAATATTTGAGGCGAAAAATTTAAAATTAAAAAAAAAATATAAAAAAAATTTCGCTCGCTCGCTCCATTTTTTTGAACCAAAATCTCGAAGAACTACTAATTAATTTGGTGTGGCCTAAGGGTGAGTTATATTCTTTATCGATTGTAGCGCTTCAAATTATTTTGTTTTTCGTCAATTTAAATTTTGTTGGAGAATTATCATAAAGGAAAAAAATCAGTGCACTTCAATTTCATTAATAATTTGTTCTATGTGGTATATATGTCCAATAGGTTTAGAATCCAGTATTCCTTCTTACTGGTTTCTGAAGCTGCGATCGATTCCACCTTCAATTATACGAGAGTCCTTATCTCGAAAGTCCCGTATTGAGTTCAGACATGAAATTGCTCAATGTAAATAAGCAAAGAAACAGCTGCAAAGATTGAAATTTTCAATATCAAGCCATAATCAACCAGAGAACACAAAAAACCCCAAAAAACAAAAAATATACGTATATGTTATCGGGCTCTTGACAACTATGTATCGTAAAATATCAACCCGTGAGCCAGAATATGAAGCGCAGGGGCGAGTGGGCGTAGCGAACGAGCCCCAAGCTTCATATTAAGGCGAGCGGGGTGATATTTTACAATACATCATCTGTCAAAAACCCGATAACTTGTTTATCATCCTTTATTTTGCATTTTAGATTTGTAATTATTGAACTGAGTTTTCAAATTCTCCCAAAGTTGGGCGGGAAAGTCGACATACATGCCATTCTCGCCTTTTCAGCAATTTTCGGCTTAAAAACATGTTTTGTAGTTTTATATCCTTTTATTGGCAAAGGTTTTGTAACTGGGTGAATATTTTGACCGAAATACTCTAAAATTGAATTTTGCAGCAACCTTTTGGTTGTTACGACATTCTATCGTTCCTTGGAGCTTTTATGACGTCATAATGTGAAAACGTCAAAGCTCTGTAGGATATATCAACGACCTAGTTTCTACAATTTTGTGGCATATAGTTTATATATTTGTGTAAACATGATTCTGTTCTGAATACCTAATCGGAAAAAGCAAATGAAATAGATGTTTATTTTTACAAATTTGATTTCGTTTGAAACCTTGAAAAAAAGTTATTGCCTTTGAAAGTTTGGGAGAATCCCTTGATATATCCACGTCAGCCTCTGATATATCCGGGTCAACCAGATACGGCTTTTGCGGAAAGGCTCAGCAGGCTGATATAACCAAGGGGAAGGATGATAAAAATAAAAGATTAAATACATGCGAAGCATTATCTAGGGAGATGGGTTAAGATACTCGCCGCTAAACTGCCGGCTTTCTCGAGGGGTATGGTTTGTTGATAACAAAAATGTTGTTTGTATTTGATAGTAATGTTGCATTCTTTAAAATCGTTAAGATTATAAAAAAGGAAAGCGCGTTTGAATCGTAAAAGTTTAAAGGTGCAAGGTATTATCACTGTTTGATATGTTGGAAAACAGCGACCTTTATGAGTGTTTGTGTTTATATTGTACGTAGGTGGGTGTATGTGTGTGATTTATGTATTTCTATATTCCGTTTTACTTGCGTTGTTCAAGTACTCACTCGCTCAACTAGCATTAGTTGTATCAAATACAACGTAATATGATATTTTCCAATGATTTCTCATTAAAGCAGCTTTACATTTTATAGAATTGGATGTTGTTATGCCTTTTGATTTAGCTCTGATTATCCGACATGAGATAGTGGTGGATAAATAGAAGTAACATTAAAATTCAGAAGCTTATAAGAGTAAGAGACGAGTAACGAAAATCCGTTGGACGAAAGAAAAAGTCGAGATTACAAACCATATTACATAACAAATTATGAGAGCAGTCATATTGCTTTATAATTGAATTGATAGATAATTGTACAAAAACACAATCTATGTCGCTACAGAAACGTTTCATGTCCCAGCCATGAAAGGTCATAGGCATATCGTTCATAGTTAAATTTGTTCGCTTGTTTTCCTCACGTTTATACCACATTATACCATTGGTGTCTAGCAGAAACACGTTTTGCACGATAAGTAAGCTCTAGTAAGAGGAGGATAGGACATAATCTTGTTAGAGGAGGACATCCAATTGTTCTAGTATGGGGAATGCATGCTAAAATATGGCATACCATGTTCTAGTTAGCGGAAGGTATGCTAAAGGAGGGCTGCCATGTTCTAATTCGGACAAGGCATGCTAAATTTCTTCCAACAATATCACTGTGTTGAAGACCATATGGTGAACCCCTAGATGTTTTGTTTTGGGTCGTTTTAACCTGGATATGGGATGTTGTCTCCTTGACATTTACCCCATTTCCTTTCTTTTTCATATCACATTCAAGTAAAACTTTATAACATATCCTTTCCAATTTACTGATTGGATGACCTTTTTGATTAAAAAAAATACTCATTAAAACTCATTTTTGATGTAAAAAAAATCAGTGCAAACACACGATATGGTTCAAAATCCGAAAAAGTCCACAATAATAGCTGAAAGCTGCACACGCAAAATTGTTTTATAGATCTGTTGGCTGTTCCAACAGACATCTAACAAGTTATTCTGCAATGCCATGTGACAGGGAAGTAAGTGAGAACCGAACCGTGAATCCAAAACGAAAAATCTAAGGACAATGGCAACATCAGAAACAAAAAAGAAACAGAGACACAACATGAGTACGACACAGAAAAGAAAAATGAAGATACACACACACAAAGATGAACAACACGGACTCGATAAAATCCATGGGTGAGATCTTCTACAATTTATTTAATACTTTTGTTTAGCCTCACAATTTGATAAAATTTTTCAAAAAAAGATAAAATATTTCATGTTAAACTATATGTTAGGTACCTTTGAGTTTAATGGAGAAGAATACAAAGAAAATGTTACTTACAGAATGTCAAAGGCTTATAATATCACATATATTTGTGGTTTTAATAATTATATTTCTCACACCTTTTGCGTGTTAAGATAATTTACAAACAGTAAAGTGATGTTCAAATTTATCATTTAATTTTTTTATGGTACATTTAACATGAGATTTGCTTCAATTAAAGCAAATTGTGGCAATAATGGTACTCTGCTTATGGTTTTTATTTTCAGTATTCATTGTGAATATTAAAAATTCAGAAAATGTTTTAATAAGCTTAAAACAGCTTAAAATTGATGGAAGCCAATCCTTTGTTATTTATACGCTGGCATGATTACGGGATATGTATTAAATTCTAATGTTTAAGAATATCAAAGCCAAAATAAAACATCATTAATTCAGAATGCATAGAAATATAGACAACAGAAACATGGAAAGGCTAAGTAAATGAAGAGGCCGAAACTACTACTTAGGCCTCTTTCGGAAAGTGTTTTCAAGGATTTTATCTGAAGTTACATTCAGTTTATTACCAGACCTAGTACCAATGAACTGTTGGGTATCCACTGTGAATATTATGATTATCATGTTTGTACCTCATCTAAGATGCCAGTTAGTGACAACATAATTTTAAATTGGACCTTTCGGAAAGAAAACTCTATACAAACTGTACCGTTTACTATCAAAACAACGGCAGTAGAATACCGAAGGAACAAAGAACAAGATTACAAAACTCGAAGTCCAGAGACATGGCTAAAGCAAGAACACCAGGAGGACCAAAGACGCTACACTACCATAAAAAATGCATACACTACAAATACAACAATGAAAACTAAAATTGATTATGAAGGAATATAGAGTAAATGCAAATGAGACAAAGTATCTACAAATACATGGTAATACTAAGCAATGCTTTGTTGTTCTTCATCTTGAAGTCACCATGATGTCTTCAACAATGAGCTTTACTCATACCTCATAGTTCAAGTTCAAGACGGTCCAAAGTACCGGATTGGACGGAATTCGTTGCTAGTTGTCGAGCAACGCTGGCATAACACTAACAGTTTTAACTCTCAAAAGAAGTTACATAAGTTGCTCCAGAAGAATACAGCACCCGACACACTGTCAGTGGGTCAGTGCAGGGTAAAGTCAGAATCATATTTGTCAAATTTAGTCATAATGCTCCTGGGATGATCACCTTAAAACGTCTGGAAGTCTGCAACAAATGTAAGATGGCCGCATGCAGGGTACCTTAGTATTGGACCTTATGGCGCATTGCAACTATGGGGCCAATTGGAACCAAACATTTCACCTTATATGTTTTCTTCAAAACTATGTTCGTACCTGAGTATTTAAACATTTACTGTCTGCTAGGGGCTGCCTTAAACTTACTATGACACATGAGCAAAGCTGCTTGTTCAGTGCTTCATGGTGACTTCAAGATAAAGAACAGCAATAAAAGCGTATTTCTATTTCTTTGGTTTTTCAATGTTTTTGAGACTCTGTCTCTTGTGCATTTAATCTATATCCTTTTATTGTTTATAGATAATAAGAATTTGGATTCGTTTTTTGTTTAATTTATGTAGCCAAGCTTCACCGGTAAGTTCTAAAAGATAAAGTTCTCTCTTTTAGTTACGTCATGGACATAAAGCTGAATGCTGTGGGTTATGGATGTTCCCCGGTCGATTCGATGGATTCTTTCGAAGATCCAATTTTTGATGTTCGGCATCCATGTTTGTTTGTAGGATATTTCCAGATATTATAATTGACCGTGTAATTCTGAAAGATTTAACTCACTCATTAAATTTATATTAACCTGCAAGTGTTAATGTAACTAGCTAGTTTGTATTTGTATTTACATTAAAAAATTGTTGATCGAAGCAACAAGCTTCTTGGAAATTTAAAGATATCAAAACATGACAATATGAAGGAAACAAATGGAGAAATAGCAACTATAGAAACGCAAACTGCTACTTACGTACTTTACTGAAGATTTTTGTTTTGCTTTGGAAGAATTAAATATATATCGTAGATTCGCAATTAGCTGGTATCTAGATATAGTGTACTACCGAACAATACCGCAATGGGAGGGGAGGTTTGCCTAGCCACAAAACCGGTTTAACGAACCATTTTTTTGTAATGCCTGTACCAAGTCAGGACCACTGTTGTCGACAATTTTGCCGGTGGTTTCCACCTGATTTGTCTTTTTGTCGCATTAACTCTGGCTCTGGACCACTCTGTTCGGTAGTTTTGTTATGACCTCCATGTGTTATCCGTGCAAACCATAGGTCTAAAGATGTTCAGAAACATGACATCATACGTTACCTTTTACTAAGATTTTGAGTATATTTATTTTATTTGATGTAGAATCGTGGCTATAAATTTAGATATACCAAACGTTTTGGGAATTCTGATTCCGGTTCTTTGTAAAAGGCCTCATGGTGACTTCAAGATGAAGAAGAAACAATGAAAGCGTTGTTCAATTTGTTTGATCTTGCCATGTATTTATAGGGATTTGTCCCATGTACATTTACTCCTAATCCCTTTATTTGTATATGGGGACAATTCGGTTAGTATTTGAGGTGGTGGTGCTATGGTGGTGCCGGAAGTGACGTAGATCGGAAATGACGTGACCAGAAGCGGAAGTCACGTGACTGGAACACGAAATGTTTTTACTGCTCATGCGCAACCAGAAGTAGTAATTTATCTACTGTAGGTAGCGACATTGACCGGAAATGACGTGTTGGAACAGCAAGTGACCCCGCAGGGGTCATGTATGACGTTACTACAGTGTACATGCGCGACCGGAAGTGGGCGTAGCCCCAGGTGTAAACCTGAAATCGGGTATGTTCCCAAGTCGGAACGACTCGGACATGGTCTTTCGGATGTTGTCGGAAGTTGTCGTTATCATTGTATTTCTTAGGATGTCTTCTATCACGTCCGCGTTCATCGCGGCCATTTTGATTTTCGAAGGGAGATAACTCTTGTTAGTATTTTACGCGCCATTTTAATTTATTGATTTCACCCGAGGCTTAGGCGAGATAACTCTTGACTTATTGATGTTTGTGCTAGTTTATATTTATGTTTACCAGTATTAAATACGACTCGCAAGTACGTGTTTTGCTGTGCTCGCGTGCTCATTTGACTTTATTGCTGCTGCTGCTGCTGCGCTAGGTCGATTTGGCCTTTGCTGCTGCTGCTGTCTCAAGCCTAGAAAAGAAAAGAAATCAAAATGTTAATCCAGCCATTATCTACTGAATCCACCATAAAAATATCATTAGACATTTAATAAGGAATATCATTTAAATAACTATAAATTGCAACTAAACGGCTGTGTTTTAGGACAAAATGGATTGAAGGTGTACAGAATACTGAACAATCAAATTGCAGTTCAGCGATTATTAGAAGAAGAGTACTATAATTCTAGAGAGGCCTAGAAGTATGCTATAGATGAGAAATAGTTTGCTACAGTATTGGATTGTTGCCCACTATCGATCGAAGACAATTAATCTAGGTAAAGGATAGACCAAAGACGGCTGGAATAGGAAAGAAGGGGTAATACAGCTTATAACTATGCAGATATAGCCAGTCACATTTCATGGATTCAGTAGGTAATGGCTGGATAAACATTTTGATTTTTTTTTCTAAGCTTGAAACAGCAGAAGCAGCAGCAATAAAGTGAAATGAGCACACGAGCACAACAGAAAACGTACTCGTGAGTTGTATTTAATACTGGTAAACATAAATATAAACTAGCACAAACATCAATAAATCACGAGTTATGTCGCCAAAGCCTCGGGTGAAATCAATAAACCAAAATGGCTCGTAAAATACTAACAAAAAATTTCTCCCTTCTAAAATCAAAATGGCCGCGATGAACGCGGACGTGATAGAAGACATCCTAATAAATACAATGATAACGACAACTTCCGACAACATCCGAAAGACCATGTCCGAGTCTTTTGGGAACATAACCGATTTCCGGTTTACACCTGGGGCTACGCCCACTTCCGGTCGCGCACTGTAGTAGTCATACATAACCCCTGCGGGGTCACGTGTTGTTCCAACACGTCATTTCTTGTCAATATATCTACTTACAGTCGATAAATACCTACTTCCGGTTGCGCATGCGCAGTAAAAACATTTCGTGTTCCGGTCACGTGACTTCAACTCCTGGTCACGTGACTTCCGGTGATGTCATTTCCGGTCTACGTCACTTCCGGTGACGTCACTTCCGGCACCACCACAGCACCACCACCTCAAATACTAACCGAACTGTCCCCATATACTACTTTTGTTCATTTACGGTGGAGTTCGTAAAAAGATTCCTCGTGCTTTAGGTGTATGCCCTTTTGATTTTGCCTGAGATGGTGTGCTTTTTTTATTTGATAATTTCACATAGGAATGCACTATCGAAATTCTCCATTTGGCTTTCTTGTTTTGTAAAAATGAAACTTTTTTTCTGGTCATCTGTATATATATTGCCAACATCTCCCGATTTTACTTGCCAAGTTTTCCTAAAATCAACTTGATGAGTGCCCTTTGATCGTTTATATGTTTTATTGTCTATTGGTCCCTTTGTCGGGCAGCAGATGACAGTGTTCGTAACAGCAGTTCGCCCGATATGTTATGCTTGTTGACGACCCCGCATCCATGACAAAAAGGATACATGGATGTATAGCGTTGATCATTATTTAGCAAGTGACGGTGATAGGGTGAACTTACCATGAGGTGGGAGGTTTTGCACTTTGTTGAAGGTCTCATGGTGACTTCAAGATGAACAAGAACAATGAAAACGTTGTTACATTTGCTTAATCTTACCATATAATTATAGGGATTTTCTCTCATGTACATTTACTACATATCCCTTTTTTTGTCCCATTACGTTATTTTTAATTTGTTTGAATTCTTACTATCAGTTTAATGATTTAGTGGTACAAAACAAAATTTTAAACATCTAGAATGCCAAATGTCGATAAATTGCCAGAAACCTTAAAAACCCACTTATTGGTTTGCTAAATTTTTAAATTCTATGTATAAACCTATGTTTTTTAAATTTTATTACTATAAGTAAAATTTTGCCTTTGAACACTAAAAGAAAGCATGTTTCTGAAGTTTTCTTTTCTATTCTACACACTAGCCAAGATTTGCCAGGTTTTGCAATTTCATATAATAATGTCACTGATGGAAAAGGATGGCTTTATGTCACTTTTGGAATGTCATTACATTAACTCCACAAACCTCGCTTTTATAACAATGACCAACAATATCTTAGCGGATTGGCACCTAAAATCTTTCTACATTGTGAAAATCTTACACAATAAAAGTATAACGAATCTGTAATTGTGAAAATCGGATTTCTCTAATGATATGTCAAGTTTAAACCGGTTTTGACCCGTTAGATAAATTTTCTTTATTCAACGAATGTTGAATAAAGCCCCGTGCTATTTCCCGCCAAATCTTTTCGGAATACAATTCTCGGCGTTTATCATTTATCATTAGAGAAAAAGATTACACCACTTTATCCCGATTATTAATATATTTTATCCACTCTCGATAGTTAAATTTGAAAATTTTAAAATGCTCGGCAAGCCTCGCAATTAAAATTTTAAAATTTAACTATCTCTAGTGGATAAAATATGGTAATGAACGGGATCTTGTGGTGTAATCTATATATTCATCAACTGACCGGCAATCTTATAAATTATTCAATGTTCTCACTTTAATTTTAGAAGTCTACAAAGCAATCACAGCACATTTCAAATTATGGATTTAAAAAAAAAGATAACGAAGATGCATAGAAAAACAGTAAATTTTGGTATGCTGTACACGTGTTTCAAGGAGTAACCTCTCATCAGCAGCATTAAAATCAAATAATATGGAAAGCCATAATCCAATACATCGGAAAACGAATACCGAAGAACAAGGAAAGGGAAACTTCTGAAATTATAAATCCAAAATCACGGCAATTCACATTCAACACGAATTGAGACAGTATCACAAAGACAAAACAAACAATCAAAAAAGAACAAGAACGCCACACAACTAAAGCACTAGCAGTGTGAACCCCTATAAAAACTGAGGTATCATCAGGTGCTCCGGAAGGGTAAGCATGATTTGCTCCACGCATGGCACCCGTCGCACAGCCAGCTAGATTATTGTTATTGACAGATCTGTTTTGTGACTGATTGGTTAGTGTCATTTTCTAACCCTTATACAAAACCAATTACAATCCATGGTAAGTGTTATTTCTCTACACCTCAAACAGTATCAAGGTAAAAGTTTGAAAATATTCTGTGAATATATTAAGTGTTCGGACAATAACAAGGTCAAATGTGTACTACAAACATCTCAACAAAGACAAAACTAAAGATGACAAAGTATTTACAAGACATCACAAAAAATAAAGCACCGACAGTGTGAACTCCCACTGAAAAACAGGATTATCATCAGGTGTCCCGGAAGGGTAAGCATGATCTGCTCCACACGTGGCACCCGTCACTGGGTGATCACCAAAAGTAGTCCAAAAAGAAGTACTTATTTCCAAAAATATCGAAATACGAAGCCAAATCCAGTACCAAGGATATCTACCGAGTGCAATACACAGAATGAAGCCTCATTATTTTTAAGTGGTAAGAGTTTTTCTGTAAATTTCTATTACATGTAAGGTAACATTTTCATGTCAGACAAGTCTGACTATTGGGCTGGTGAATACTCTCGGGGACCTCTGGTCATCGAACTCCTTTGCATTTCAAAAAAGTCTATACTCTGTTCTCTTGTTAATTTTTTTTCGCATATATCTGACATGGGAAATGCATAAAATGTGATAACCTGATTTTTTTTCTTTTGTCACTATTTGAAATGATAAACATTCCATTGTGTAAAGGGTATATTTAAAAGAAATTCACTGACGACAGTGAAGGATTTAACTGACAATCAGTAGTAAGTACATTTCTGATTGCTCCCAAAAGAAAGTTTTGCCACTAAAATTAACAATGGAGGGATATGGATTAAATGCAAATGAGACAAAGTCTCTACAAATATATGGTAATACTAAGCAACTAAAGTCTTGTAAAAACATGTAACGCTTTCTACTTTTAAGATCAGGTTTCTTTTGACAGCTTTCCAGTTTTGTTAGTAAATAATACACAAAAGTCATATGCGGATACTTTATTTCACATAACTATGTAGCTACGAATGTAACTGGCATCTTTTTTTTCGGTTCAGGTGGTGTTCAGGCAAGAATATTTATCCAAACATTCTATATCTAAAATAATAACAAAAACGTCATTCATATATTTAAAAGACTACACTTTTTGTAAGATATTTTTTTACAAACTATACAGTTTTGTATGAATGAAATAAATTTAGGTTATATTCTCAATTATGCTTTATGATAAAATGACAGAATACCGTATCACCTAAAACAAACAAAAAAAACTCTAAACAACGGTTTAAAGCGGTATTTATTTTTGTTTCGAATCTTGACATAACCGGAACGTCGTTTAAAAGCGATTGTCGAGTAAGCTGATAACCATAAGGAGTATCGACATATATGTACTAAATGTCGGTTTTTAATGTACAGTTTTACAGACGTTGTATTAGCAGCAATATTATATGAGACCTGTTAACAATTAGAGAAGACAAAAATGTAGACATCGGCAAAAAGGAAAAGTATTAAGTCAAAAGTCGAAACACATTGCAAATCATATTAAACAGAAATTGAGAAAACCTTACAAAGACAAAACAATCGTACAGATTTGATTAGCAACACCATAAAACTTAAACAGTATCAGTTTAAATGCATACAAAACAGTTGAGGTATCATCAGGTACTCCGGAAGAGAAAGAATGCTCAAGGAATGTTAATTTATCTCGTAATAAATTTAATGCCTTGCAGTGCCAATTTCTATTCGATTTGTTTTTCCCATAATAAAACGATTTTTAGCATTAAACATTTAAACGCAGGAGAAAGCAGGAGAAGCATTGATCAGACAGTGCCTCATCTAGGAACACATAATGCACAGATGACACGATCTTTAGCGTTGTGAACTAGTTTGTTAAGGACACGACTTTTAACTTCTTTATTTATTCAGTTACGAATACGACATTTAACATCGTGGGTTGCTTATCTATGCAAACCCTAAATATGTTTAATTACTTTGTTACGGACACAGCTTTTGAAGTTTTATTTACTTTGTTTTGCATACGACCTTGAGCATCGACGTTTACCCAGTTTTTTTATTATTGATTATATCTCGCCGGCCATGACTGCTATTGTAAACCCATATATTGATTAATTAGTTAGAGTTTGACATCCAGTGAGCAATTTTTCAGCCATATCAGGACGAGAACAAGATAATCAATTAAAAAATGTAACGAAAAGAAGAAGGAAATCAAGGGGAAGAGGCAACCAGGGCAACGAGTTTTGATTGCCACTGAAAAGGGGGTGTGATGGGTAGGGGCAGGCAATTTAACCTTCTTTAATATCACCCAGTGCACTGCTCTCCTAAGATATGTATAGAAGGGTTCTTTATATTGCATGCTACAATGTTTCGCGGTCAGGCTTTCAGATTTATGACCTGAATAAGCTGCATAGGTAGGGCATTCCCCTTTCCACCAACTGGGGATTCCTAAAACCGAATCAAGTGTCGAGTGAACAAATAAAGGCTATGCTGACTACAATTCAGGGGAAAACGTAGGCAAAACGTAGTTGCTTTCTTATGTCAGAAAATACTTTTTTTTTCATTCAAAACCAATAAATTATAAAGTGGAAAACAGAGAGAAGATTGATTAATTAGGTCATTCCTCTTATGTTATTTTCACACATCAAACCACGCATGAAATAACTATTACAGTGTAGCTGTATCATGGATTACTTCATCTTGACCTCTCAATCTTTTTCTTTGGAAACTAAATTTCTATTTTGCCTGTCGTTCCCTCCCTGTAATGATCTGTTAGTGGACATGAAATGGGAATCAATCAATTCAACCTTTGTAAAAAGAAGAATACCACGTTCCCGGGTGTAAGACTCGAATTCTACAATAAAACTGCATCTGTCTGACATGATGTTAGATCTTGCCTTGTAAGAAGCTTGACTGACAAAATGACCACAAAGGAATCTTTTTCCTTAAAATACTGTTAAAAACTTGATAGAAAATAAAATCAGCCTATATGTCGGTCTAAGGTAGTTCGTCGTTTTAGATCTTGTGAATTTTACTCAATCAACGCTGTACATCTTCAAGGTGACATGATTGTGGAAAGCATTTACTCGTAACAATTCAAAAGTTTCATTCGTTTCATTCGTTTTCGGTTGTTAGAGCAGCATTCACAATGTGATTGATCTAGCTTTCAATGGCATGTTTTGCACTGGTTTGAATTCTTTTACAAGTTTTACGTATCGTGGCTGTGTTTATTTGTTTTTTTCAGTTTCTAGAAAGCCCCCTGGGTTTTTATGCATCTTTTTCGTTGAGAATTTACGGCAGCTGATTTTAGATTAAAAAAAAAAACTTGTGGGAATTATCACTGTATTTCCTTTGAAAAATAAACAAAATTTGATTACATTTATTAATTGCAAAAAACATCTGCACTATTAACGCCATGACTTAGGAGAGTATTCACGAACAACTGTCGCTGCAAAAAAAAAAAAACAAAATGGAAGAAAATATGAATGGATGGTAGGGATTAACAGAAATGACAATATGACAGTCTTAAAAATATATACGAATTTTTCACGATCCACTGTTTACGGAAACTAACGCATTAAGAGTATAACATCATTAGGAATTGCACTGTCTTTATTTCGGGTTTTGTATTTTGTAGATGCCAGTATCGTAAAAAGTGCAAATAGTATATTCGTGGTGTTTTTAATAATCTTTTCAGGCAAAACCATATAGTGTTTTTTTTTTCTTGTCTATAATTTAGTTAATGTAATTGTTCTTTTCAGACTTTCCAACTTATAATGATTTTACAGGATAACGCTTAAAATATCTGATGTCTTCTCTTTCGACCAACCGGAAATATCCCCATGGTTGACCTTTACACAGCTAGTTCTTATTTATTCTCGAAATCGACAAAAATGGATACCTTAAAATTTACAATTTATCACAGACACGACGATTTCAAATTTAATTTATACTGAAGATTACATACCTAAATAGTAATATCCCTTCTTCTGTCCATGCATAATCTATTTTAATTGGTACGTTTTATTCATTCATAACCTCAAAACGAATCATTCGAGTCTCTGGGGAAGAACTTTTCAAACTTACCTACCAAACGTTTTATGGTTGCCATTATGTGTTGGTTGACGTATTCAGTGTAACAGTTCTGGTAAACCGATTTTCATTGAAAATTTGCAATATCTAAATCTAAGAAAATTGTGTTAAAATCTAAGGAGTATCGCCCTCTTACAGAGTTCTGTCCTTAGCCGATTTTGGCTTTCCTATTTAGATCCTTTTAGTAATTTGTTCTCTATCAGCTTTTACACATATTTCGGTTCATGGATTTCCAAATGTATTGATTAGATCTGCACTGATGAGACATGAGTTGTCCAAATGCGCATATGCAGAACCTAAATTCACAGTAACCTCGGTATTTTTGTTATTTCTCAACTTTAAATGACTTGTTGCCATTAAACTAACGATCGGATTTATATTGCGTGTGACTACGTATTTCATCAGACAAGAACTAAATTCAATATTGCTTATTGTAACGCAGAGCGTTACAGATGTCCACCAAACGAATACTGTTAATGTTTTCCACAGTTTCCATGGCAACAGCAGCATTTATGAGATTTCTAAGACTAAACATTATTTTTTACACGTCCAATAACTATCGTGTAAAATTTCATCCAATTGAAGCACTTTGAATTTTCCTGGCTTTTCGTCTTTTCCATGGCAATGGCAGTCACCTTAAAATTTTGAGGCTTAAAGTAAGTGAGAACCGAACCGTCAATCAAAAGAACGAGCAATCAATGGACAATGGCAACATCGGACACACAAAGAAACAAGGACACCACTTAAGTACGGGACAAAAACGAAAAATGAAGACACACATCATTCCTACATATGTCAGACAACCTTCCCATAAAATTTCATCCAAATTGGAGCATTTTAAATTTTCCCGCCTTTTGTCCGTTTCCATTGCAACGGTCGCCATTTTGAAAATTTTAAGACCAAAAATCAATTACATGCATGCTAGGCAACATTCCTGTAAAATTCGATCCCATTCTGAGAATTTTAAATGTTCCCACCTTTTTCCGTTTCCATGGCAACGGTGGCCATTTTGAAAATTTTAAGACTAAAAACCAATTTTATGCATGCTAGGCAACCTTCCTGTAAAATTTCATTCAATTCTGAGCACTTTGAATTTTCCCGCCATTTCTCCGTTTCCATAGCAACGGCGGCCATTATGAAAATTCTGAAAGGTTTCTGCACATCTACTCATATAGGCCAACATTGCTGTGAAGTTTCATGAAATTATGCATGCTAGGCAGCCTTCCCAATTCTGGGCACTTTGAATTTTCCCGCCCTTTTTCCGTTTCCATGGCAACGGTGGCCATTTTGAAAATTTAAGACTAAAAACCAATTCTATGCATGCTAGGCAACCTTCCTGTAAAATTTCATCCAATTCTGAGCACTTTGAATTTTCCCCGCCTTTTTTCCGTTTCCATGGCAACGGCGGCCATTTTGAAAATTTTGAAAGGTTTCTGCACATCTACAATGTACTCATATAGGCCAACATTCCTGTGAAGTTTCATGAAGTTTGGCCCAATAGTTTCTGAGAAACCTGTCGGACAAGAATTGAGCGGAAGAAAGAAGAAGAAAAAAAAAACAAATAATAGTAATAAGAAACGGAGTAAACACAATATGTCTCCCAAATTCGTTTGGGGGACATAATTATCAGAACCTCATTAACCGGGTTTTCCATCGGTAAAATCCGGTTATTAAAATGGTGAAAATGGCGGGCGGGCGGGCGGCTGCCAAATGGGTACATCATTTGTCCGGAGCAAATCTCCTACAGTTTATAAGACAGGAAGTTGTTATTTTGCAGATCAGTTGTACATATATCAAAGATGTGTATGGTACTTTGACTTTGATTTTTGATCATTTATGTCAAAAAATATCAGTTGTTGAACTTAGTCATTTTTACATCAAATTTTTAACAATAGGTACCCCCTTTGTCCGGAACAAATCTCCTACAGTATTTAAGATAGGAAATTTGTATCTTGCAGATCAGTAGTACATATATCAAAGGTATGCATGGTCCTTTGATTGCGATTTTTGATAATTTATGTCAAAAATATCAGTTGTTGAACTTAGTCATTTTTACATGAAATTTTTAACAATAGGGTACCCCCTTTGTCCGGAGAAACTCTCCTACAGTATTTAAGTAAGGAAACTTTTAATTTGCAAATCTATTGTAAATATATTAAAGTTATGCATGGTACTTTGATTTTGATTTTTGATAATTTATGTAAAAAATATCAGTTGTTGAACTTAGTATTTTTTATGTCAAATTTTTAACAATAGAGTACCCCCTTTGTCTGGAGCAAATGTCCTACAGTATTTGAGACAGGAAGTTTGTATTTTGCAGATCAATAGTACATATATCAAAGGTGTGCATGGCACTTTTGATTTTGATTTTTGAACTTTATGTAAAAAAATATCAGTTGTTGAACTTAGTAATGTTTACGGCAAATATTTACCGATAGGGTGTCCCATTTGTCCAGAACAAATATCCTTCAGTTTAATAGACAGGAAGTTTTTATCATTTGTACCTGTATCAGAGGTATGCACAGTACTTTTATTTTGCTTTTTGATTAGAATCTAATGTGCTGAACTTTCAGAAATAGGCTACTTTGGTGGAAGGTTTAACATTGAAAATTAATGAAAGTACATTTCAAATATTCAGGGTCAACCCTTGTGCAAGATATACTGTCCATGTAAACGAAAACCCGGTTTGCTGCCACATTGACAGCTTTCCTCTTGTTTTTACTTGTACTGGTATGAACATTTCACTGTCTAACGACTGCTCTTGAATTACACTACCTCAAGGGAAGGGGAGGTTTGGCGCGCCATAAAACCGGAAAATCCACCATTCCTTTTTATAATACTTGCACTATTTCAGTTGGTTTTCTATCTGCTTTGTTTTTTTTTTGCGACTTGAACTTTGGCTCTTGACAATCTGTTCGGTAATTCTTTATTACCCCCACTTATATTGCCCGTGACTATGTACTTTTCTTTTGACACCATTTATCTGGCGGTTGGTGCATGCATAGTTTTTCACGCTCACGTTCGACACATTTTGTCACATCTTGTCTCTTACAGAGTTATTTTTCAGACCTGTATCTTTGAACAAATTGTGATCTTTAAATAATCATGCTACGCTTCTTTCTTCAATACCAATGCCATACTTAAGCATAAATATTGAAGGCTACGTACATGTATATACTTGTACTAAAATTTGTCGTTTTGCTTCTGTCTGCCGCTCTTCTGTAGAATTCAGATATTAAATACAGAAACTTAAAGTTCATACTTACTTTCTACACAATTTACATTGGAGACAGACATCGCAGATTTTAGAATTCTTTAAAGCACTTGACTGGTAGAATGAAGTCACCTGTTTTGCTGGAAGAGGAAAACACGGCAAATTAAAAATATATTACAATGTTACGTTTTGACAAAAATAAAACTTAATTTTTTTCTGATGTCATTCCAAAATTTGTATTATTTTGATGCAATAATTTTTTGTTAATAAATTATTTCAGAATAAAATACAAACACACGTCAAAAGTTACTGTAATGAAAAGCGAAATTAGGACAATATTTAGTTTTTTCTGCATTAAAATTGATAAGTATTTAAAGGTCTTTTTCTTAATTCATGTTTAATACATATATGAACCTGCTCAATTATTGATGAACTCTAATTTTTACAATCTATTTTGACAAAACTTACTTGGTTCGTAGTAATCATATACTCTAACAGCTGATGGTTTCATATTAGCAACCAATCCAGTACGAACTGCTTTCAGTACTACACATATGCGACGATGTGTGATCTGAAAGATATTTTGACAAGCACCATTGTATAGTCAAATCGAAAGTAATATTAATAATTCTTAGTTAACATAAACGTTGTTGTGTTCCATATTTTTTTACAAATATAATGGCAATTTTTTTCTATGCAATTAATATAAGGTACAAAATGTTATGCAATTTTCAGAAATAAAAAGAAAAATGTGTTACTTGTTCAATAAAGATAATAAAAACCAAAACAAAAAACAAACAAAAAAACGCGGCAATGCAGTGTCACAAAGATGAATTATAGTCCCTACCTAGAAAAATATTTGTAATAAATATAAATATGGTCTGACAAATTGTGGAATACTAAACATCTTTTGATATGTTCAACAAAAGTGACATTTATGGTTGAAGAAAATCCGTAAAGTTTTTGAGATGTTCAAAACATTTTAAGTGTGTTTCTAGATGAATCCAATAAAATATAATACTAAGCTAACAAGGGATCAAAAATTAAATCTTAGCTATAAGGTCATCCTGCTAGTATCACTGATAAACCTCAAGTAACATGACAATTTCAAGTCACATGCATACATTACGGACATGTTATATGTTTTCACTGAATATGTAAACACTTTAGACCTCATTATGGTTCTGGTGTATGGCTTTTTCACACGTCTCCCAATTTTGATAATGAATGTTCAATAGTTTAATCCAGATGATTTTTTTTTTTGCAAATTCAAGAGATGGTTTTCTGACATTACATACAAGTTTAACTCCCTTACACCCTCTGTTAATGAAAAAAAATTATGTAGACCTCGTTGAAGTAGAATATAACTTTTCTATTCTCCTCTTCTATTTTTCTTAGTCCTCGCATAGGAGCAATTTCATCAACATTCACTGTAAATCCCGTTGGAATTCCAACCTCTTGTATTGCCATGCCATTTCCATTACCATGCTTTCGTCTGAAAATGATAGATCGTATACTAATAAAACCATAATATTTTTGTGGGAAAAATATGTATGTACGATAAAGAAATTGTCGATACATCAATTATTTTGATATCCTAATTTCATTTACCCAAAAGACAGACGTTCGTATCCGAAAAAAGGTACCGGTATATTAATCATATGCTACTTGAGAAGGGGTGATAACAAAATTATCGATCAAAATTCTCATCTCCAAAAGTGTAAGGGCAAAAAAAAAACGATGCAGTTGGAAAACCCGAAAACTTGTCGTCCGCAATGGTGCTGGCTTGGCACAGGAATTTCAAAAGAAATGATGGGTTACTTTATGACATACCAAAAACTCTCCTTAGGCACACATTTATATCTTTTAAAGTCTTGCTGTTGGTTGTAGAACTCTTAAGACAAAAAAATATAAAAGGAGGAATATATTCCTGACTTAGCATTTAATAAAAAGTCACTATACAAACAGCATGAAATAAACAGAGCAATACTATCTCCATTCGAAGAATGGACACTGAAATGTGACGTTCGCCATTGATGGAGACAAATTATCACTTTTGTCATACAGATATCAAATAGCAATCTTGGTAAATATATATTAAAAGTTTAGGTATGAAGCAGAGTAAGTTATATAATTAGTCCCTTTAATTTCAATCTCTTTGTTGGTAGATATAATTTTCTTCCTAAATCTTGGATAGTAAGGACAAAGTATAACGCCTATACCCTTGAATTAAAGGTCTTGAGGAAATAAGTATGTTTATCTGTGTAAGTAAACAATAAGATGTTATGGCACGGAGTAAATTTACATCAAAATCAGTACTAACACATGTTAGAACCAAGCAATGGATAAACGCTTTTACTGTTGTTCCTCATCTTGACGTCATCATGAACCCTTCAACAACCAATTTAACCCATACTGCATAATAAGTTCAAGTGGCCTCGAGCACCAATTTGAAAGAAATTCATTGCTTTTGTCGAACAATGCTTCATCCATGTTTTTCGAGCCCATGGATGCTGGATCGTCAACAAACATAAAATTAACTGAGAAAGTGCCCTTTCAATCACTGTCATCCGTTGCCCGACAAAAGCACTTGTATCCTGAATTAAAATATAAAGATAAACACATGGCACTCATCAAACTGATTGTTAGAAAACTAAGCAATGAATTAAAATATATAGATAAACACATGGCACTCATCAAATTGATTGTTAGAAAACTAAGCAATGGCAAATAGTGAGATGTTGGCATTATAGGAAGGTGGTAGTGATAAAATTTGGAAAAACAAAAAGAAAAATAATAATAAAACGCCAAAACTTGGATGTTTGATAGTATATCAATATGAGAAATTCTATCAAAACAAGTACACCAAAACTAAAATATAAAAAAAGCAGAGTGGTCATGAAAAATTCATATAAAACCCTGTTATCTGTTACCAAAGCAAAATAATAATGTAAATTCCAGCATCTTAACTCCACCATACCTAGTGCAAGCCTGAAGTGTTATGCTGTTAAGTTTGTCCTGTAACATGTTTACAGTTACATCAAATGTAGGATGTTTAGTTTCCTTCTCCACGTTATAAAACACAGCAGCCTTGAAAAATAAAAACATTGCACGACTTAACTATTGACATTTAATGTATGGTATCAATTCAACGTCTCTTGTGAATGTTTCTATTTGAAATGATTTGCTTGGTTCTTGTTTCTTTTTGATTTTGATAGTGCAATATATGGAGAAGAACTTCCTTCTTTCCAAACCATTTGATGCCACATTCGGTTTCTTAGTGCTTCATTCTTGTGTGATGTGTTTGATATTTTTCTTATTCGTTGTGAATAATTCATGCATCCGATGATCTGCTTTTTCATTTTTGCCATGTCTCTTTACTTTGATTTTGTAACGGTCGGCAGTCATTTCAGATTGTTTAATTAATACCCACATGCAATTAAAGTCACAGTTAATGCAAAGGTGCACCAAGATCAGGCAATTAGGAGAAGGTTCCAACAGAGAATAATCTTAAGACTGGCAACCATACAAAATGTCAAAACCTAAGGCGTTAATGTAAAACAGTCATTTAAAATCGCCTGGGTTAAATATGATTATCAAATATAAGAATTTTACTGTTCTAATGTACCAATAAATTGAAATATATTTTTATGTTAGTTTTTTTTTTTTTTTTTTTTTTTTTTTTTNTTGGGGGGGGGTGTTTTCTTTAATGTACTTTGCATATATGACTCTGTGTTATGACATTTTGTTACTTACTTGTCTTTTGTTCATAGATATTCTATTGCCAGGATTGTTTTTTTTTTTACATTTTCGCTTTTTAGATTTTTCCCAATCGGTTGCCCACACAATATTAATAGTGTTGATGTTATGAGAAACGTCACTTCAAATGCTTTGACTTAACATGTTTCGATTTCTGGATTTCCGATAATTTGATTCTTCATTATCTGCATTAAGGAGACACAGGTTGTCGATATGACCATACACAGAAAGTAATTTTCCAGTTACTTCGGTATTTTGTTACTTAAAGTAGCGTGATAAATAGTAAAGGTAAATATATAAAATATGCAAGGTAAGTTAAAGCAATGTGACGATATCCTCGAATCAAATGCAAAAGTAAGCATAACAAAATTTATCATATGATTCCTACAGCAATTTCGATAATCATACGTACCTCTACAAGCCCCATTCCTTCTCCTGAAGCCTTTATGTTTACTTTCTTTGGAACAAACGGGAACTGAAATGCAGAAAAAAAATGAAAAAAGTCCTTTTTTATATTTAGCTTTCAGTTTTACTGACAATTGAAAGAATTTATTTTTTTTTATACCCAATACAGAGCATCTTAGATAGATATGATCCAGTCAGTATGCAGTCGATAAAATATGATGCAGTTTAGTACTTAAATACAAAGGCTGTGATGCAATAAGAAGACTTTGCAGGTTTGCGCCTGTCCTAAGTCAGGAAATTTATTAAGCCTTTGTTTGTCTTGTCTGTTTTCTAGTAATAGGAAAAAGAAGGGAAACGGGGAATGTGTCAGAGAGACAACGAGCCTAAGGGGAGTAATAACAACTGAAAGCCACCATAAGATCTTCAATAAACGGTTAGGAAACCCCACACCCAACGACAGGTCGGAGTTGGCCCTAAATAAAGAGTAATCAAGTTCAGCGAAATAAACAGGCGCAAACCTGCTGCGGCGGGGTTAAACTAGTTTTATTGGGCTCAAGCCTTCCTCTACAGCCACTGTGATAAATAAAAAAATCATCGCAACAACAGTAAAATTCAGTTGGAACCAGGACTGAGTTAATTGTGAAAAATGAAACTGAAAGAACTAAATATACGGACAAAAACATGAAATCACAAGAGACTACTAGCAGTTAACTGACATGCCAGCTCCAGACCCATTACCAACTGACAAATTAAGTTATGTACAATCAGGATCCAGCTTCCACCAAGATCCCCTCCTGTGAGGAGTTTAGCATAATGATTTCATGTATATACCGGAATGCATAACCTGTGTCCATGCAATACTGATTTTAGACATTTAGAATGTGTTTAGTTAAAGTGCAAAGACCCTATCAAAAATTCAATGTTAATACCAAAAAGGCCATACGTAATGACTTGAGGATAATACCGTAATTATAACCCTTATGAATTAGACGATTTAAAGGTTTTATAAGTTTGTTAGGCGAGTTTAAGTATTTTTTACTCTTATGTAAAACATGACCGTAAAATAAGGGATGTGAAATACCACCCTTGATTAGATGTTTACAGGTTGCATTGTATTTTGTCTGTTTTTAGTAAGTTTACTTTATGTCTATAGGAGTCTAGGATGATGTTTGACTACTCTTTATTTAGGGGCCGACTCCGACCTGCAGTTGGGTGTGGTGTTTCCTCACCGTTCATTGAAGATCTTATGATGGCTTTGAGTTGTTATTGCTCCCCCTTGGGTCGTTGTCTCTTTGACATATTCCCAGTTTCCCTTCTTTTTCTAATATTTGAAAGTGTTAATATTCATTTGTTTAAAAAATATCAATACATAAAAGTTTTTAATAATTGAAAGTTTATGTATCTCTTTTCAGGTTAGAATTCTATTCGGAATGATAATTGTCTCGCCCGAGACGAAAGTCCCGAAAGCGAGACATAGCGATCCAAAATTTCGGCGTCGTCGTCAACATTTATTTTAACCGTGTTGTTAAAGTTTTCTAAACATCAATATCTTCATCAAATCTTTATGGAATCATTTGAAATTTGGACAGAAGCAAGAAATTGGTCAGAAAATTACCTCTAGCTGAAAAGTTTTTTTTTCTAGTTTTTCCGTATTTTTTCCATATTTGGACTCAGTTTTTTGTGCAAGAAATTTATTTTAACCCTGTGACTTAAGTTTTTTAAAAGTTAAATAAAGTTATTAAATCTTATTGGAATTTCACAAAAATTGGTCAAAAATTAGATAATGGTCAGAAAATTACCTTGAGTTGAAAAATTGGATTTTTATTTTAGTTTTTCTGATTTTTTTTCAAATTTGGACTTAGTTTTTTGTTAAAAAATTTCTTTGTTAATTCTTAAAAAGTAGAATAGAGACTTTGAATCCTAATAGGATTACATTAAATTTAAGATTTTGGCATAAAATGAGCAGATGTGTAATAGGTTGTTGGAATTATGATTCCGGTTCCAACTTTGGAATATTTCCTGAAAATGCCAAGGCCAATACTTTTTGAAATTTCTGAATCCCATTACAAATTTTAACAATGTTTAAGTATCAAGCATAATTTTGAACATTAAAGAATTAAATAACATGGTTCCAACTTTGGTAAATTTCCTGAAACTCTCAAAGACAAGCTAGTTTTAGAAAATAATCTTAGCAACAATGCATTTTAGCTCACCTGACCCAAAAGGTCAGTGTGATCTATTGCCATCACTTGGCGTACGTCGTCCGTCGTCCGTCCGTCTGTCGTCCGTCCGTTTAACTTCACATTTTCATCTTCTCCACTGAAACCACGCAAGCAAATTCAACCAAACTTTACAGGAATGATTTACTAAATGTCCTTAACAACGATTACTCATTTCTTTCGTATCCGATAAAAAAACATGGCCGCCAGCGCGGAACTTAGATTTAACATTGGACCCTATGGAAAAAAATAACATTTTCATCTTCTCCTCTGAAACGACTTAAGCAAATTCAACCAAACTTTATATGAATGATGTATGGAAGGTCCTTCATGAAGATTGCTTATTTTGTTCTGCACCGATAAAAAACATGGCCGCCAGCGCGGAACATAGTTTAACATTGGACTCTATGGGAAAAATCACATTTTCATCTTCTTTTCTGAAACGACTGAAGCAAATTCAACCAAACTTTACAGGAATGATGTACTAAAGGTCCTTAACAAAGATTACTCATTTCTTTGGTATCCGATAAAAAACATGGCCGCCAGCGCTGAACTTAGATTTAACATTGGACCCTTTTGAAAAAAATCACATTTACATCTTCTCCTCTGAAATTGATGAAGCAAATTCAACCAGACTTTACAGGATGATGCATGAAAGGTTTTTTACAAAGATTACCCATTTCCTTCCGATCCGACAAAAAACATGGCCGCCAGCACAGAACATAGTTTAACATTGGACCTTATGGGAAAATCACATTTTCATCTTCTCCTCTGAAACGACTTAAGCAAATTCAACCAAACTTTATAGGATTGATGTATGGAAGGTCCTTTACGAAGATTGCGCATTTCTTTCCGATTCGATAAAAACATGGCCACCAACACGAGCTTAGGTTTAACATAAGACCCTATGGGAAAAATCACATTTTCATCTTCTCCTCTGAAAGTACCGAAGCAAATTCAACCAAACTTTACAGGAATGATGTACTAAAGGTCCTTAACAAAGATTACTCATTTCTTTCCAACCCGGTAAAAAAAATGGCCGCAAGCGCGGAATTAATATTTAACATTGGACCCTATGGAAAAAATCAAATTTTGATCTGCTCTGAAACGGCTGAAGCAAATTCAACCAGACTTTACAGGAATGATGCATAGAAAGTCCATTACAAAGATTACCCATTTCCTTCCAATCCGACAAAAAACATGGCCAGCAGGACGGAACACAGTTTAATATTGGACCTTATGGGAAAATCACATTTTCGTCTTCTCCTCTATAACGACTTAAGCAAATTCAACCAAACTTTATAGGAATGATGTATGGAAGGTCCTTTACGAAGATTGCTCATTTCTTTCCGATCCGATAAAAAATATGGCCGCAAGCACGAGCTTAGTTTAACATTAGACCCTATTGGAAAAATCACATTTTCATCTTCTGCTCTAAAACGGCTGAAGCAAATTCAACCAAACTTTACAGGAATGATGTACTGAAGGTCCTTAACAAAGATTACTCATTTCATTGGTATCTGATAAAAAACATGGCCGCCAGCGCGGAACTTAGATTTAACATTGGACCCTATTGAAAAAAATCACATTTACATCTTCTGCTCTGAAATGGATGAAAAGCAAATTCAACCAGACTTTACAGGATGATGCATGGAAGTTTTTTTTTACAAAGATTACCCATTTCCTTCCGATCCGACAAAAAACATGGCCGCCAGCACGGAACATAGATTAACATTGGACCTTATGGGAAAATCACATTTTCATCTTCTCCTCTGAAACAACTTAAGCAAATTCAACCAAACTTTATAGGAATGATGTATGGAAGGTCATTTACGAAGATTGCTCATTTCTTTCCGATTCGATAAAAACATGGCCGCCAGCACGAGCTTAGGTTTAACATTAGACCCTATGGGAATAATCGCATTTTCATCTTCTCCTCTGAAAGCACTGAAGCAAATTCAACCAAACTTTACAGGAATGATGTACTAAAGGTCCTTAACAAAGATTTCTCATTTCTTTCCGATCCGATAAAAAATGGCCGCAATCGCAGAATTTAGATTTAACATTGGACCCTATGGAAAAAATCAAATTTTGATCTTCTGCTCTGAAACGACTGAAGCAAATTCAACAAGACTTTACAGGAATGATGCATAGAAAATTCTTTACAAAGATTACCCATTTCCTTCCAATCCGACAAAAAAACATGGCCGCCAGCACGGTACACAGTTTAACACTGGACCTTATGGGAAAATCTCATTTTCATCTTCTCCTCTATAACGACTTCAGCAAATTCAACCAAACTTTATAGGAATGATGTATGGAAGGTCCTTTACGAAGATTGCTCATTTCTTTCCGATCCGATAAAAAACATAGTCGCCAGCGCGAGGCTAGGTTTAACATTAGACCCTAGGAGAAAAAGCACATTTTCATCTTCTGCTCTGAAACGACTGAAGCAAATTCAACCAAACTTTACAGTAATGATGTATGGAAGGTCCTTTACAAAGATTGCTCATTTAGTTCCGATCAGACAAAAACATTACTGCCAGCGAAACTTAAGTCTAACATTGGACCCTATGGGAAAAATCACATTTTCATCTTCCTCTCTAAAACAACTAAAGCAAATTCAACCAACATTTATAGGAATGATGTATGGAAGGTCCTTTACGAAGATTGCAAATTTCTCTCCGATCCAATAAAAAACATAACTTCCAGCACGGAACATAGTTTAACATTGGACCCTAACGGAAAATCACATTTTCATCTTCTGTTCTGAAATGGCTGACGCAAATTCAACCAACCTTTACAAGAATGATGTGCTAAAGGTCCTTAACAAAGATTGATCATTTTTTTCAGATCCGATAAAAACATGGCCACCAGCGCAGAACTTAGGTTTAATATTGGATCATATGGGAAAAATCAGTTTATCTTCTTCTCTGAAACCACTTAAGCAAATTCAACCAAACTTTACGGGAATGATGTATGGAAGGTACTTTACGAAGATTGCTCATTTATTGCGATCTGATAAAAAACATGGAAGCCAGTGCAGAACATAGTTTTAACATCGGAGCCCTACCTGGTATGAGAAAACTATCCTTTTGATCATCTTCTCTGCACAATTCAAGCAAATTTTACTAAACGTATAGAAGTTCCTTTGAAAAATTACTCATTTCAATAGGATCAGAAAAAACGGGTGCTAATGGAGAGCATAGCTAAACATTAGACCCCACTGGTAATAAACATCGTTTTGGACGTGCATGGTACAGAAGTATTTTGTCAGGTGAGCGATACAGGCTCAGTCTAGTTTAATAGATTGGAATCAAACAAACATTTTTAATTATAAAATTGCAAAAGATTTTGATTCCAATTTAGATTTATAGTCATGCAACTCTCAAAGACCAGTTATTTTTTGGAATTCTACCTAGCAACCATAACCTTTTCAGTTCTTTATGATTATAATGACCATTTTCAAATGTCAAATTGCAAAAATCGTTGATTCTTGTTTTGGTAAATTTTCTGCAACTGTCAAAGACCTGTTATTTTTTTGTAATATAACTCTTTCATTTTCTTACAATATGAATAGTTATTTTCAATAGTGAAATTTCAAAAATATGAGATTCCAGTTTTGATAAATTTCTTGAAACTTTTAAAGATCATTTATTTTTTGGAATTCTACTTAGCAACGATACTTTTTAGCAAATATTTCATTTAAAACAGTCATTGTACAATGATATTTGATTCCAATTTTGGTATGAAAGTCTCAAAGACCAGTTATTTCTTGAAATTCTACCTAACAACCGCATCTAAATATAGGCCAAATTATAATGACATTGTACTGAGCGGGCGAGACATTAGGTTCCATTGAACCTTTACGAATTTTATCTGTTACAGTGAATTTGTTAAATCATTGAAAATTCGGGGAGTTTGTAAAAGTAAAATCACAAAATTGGTCAGTGGTTTTATAAAATCGTTAATTAAAACCAGGGATTTTACAAAATCACTAAAAAAATTCAATCATTATTTTACTGATTCCCTGGTCATGTTAAGAAATTAGTAAAACGATTTTCAGATATCTTATAACAAATAGTATGTTTAAAATATTTAGCAAATTTTTAAATATGCTTGCTTACTTTTGAAAAAAAAATTAAAATTTCAATATTTGCAATTAATACGACTGAATTTAAGTTTTTAATTATTCAGAATTTCAGAAAATCTTAAGTTGGATGCTATTGGCACTGGAATAATACTACAAAACGTGGAACAATTTTACTAGAAAACTTCTTCAAGCAAGAAATTGACGGAAACTAAAAGTATACAAATAATGCAAATGATTCTTAGCTATCAACAGATAGAGGAAAACAATACAACTAGTTTCATCTTGTACGAAAATTCGTACATTGGTCATCTCACTTTTTTATCCGCACTGATGAGACATAAATTGTCGAAATGGCCATATGCAGAACTAAATTTACAGTAACTTCGGTATTTTGTTGCTGCAAGCCAAAGTTTAGGTCAAACAAAAATATCGTAGATTCTCTTCACAGCCTGTCCCGATTTTTATCGAAGACTTCCAAAAATGTTATCTTATATTAGCCTAATTATGGTCATTTTCTTCAAAATTTACCGCATTATTTCATAAATGATAGAAAATAAAACACAAAATTCACCGCCAAAAAGTTTGATTAAAAATCTACGATTTTTTTTATAATGGCCTTATAAAATAAAATCTGTAAAAGACAAATCAGTTTTCTAACATATATCATGCAATCCCGCTCTGGCAAAAAGAAATCACAAAAATGCAACAAGAGTCCAATTTGCACCAAGTTCTATGAACCAATGACATATTGTAATTTTAAAACGAAAAAGTGTTAAGTCTAGAACAAAAAATGACTCAACAGAAATTCCAACAAAATGAATCCATTAGGATATTTGGGGCCTTCCTGAACTTACTTTTGGACTACGTTATGTTCAAAGGTTTTTACTATTCAGGTGAATTACCAATCAAAAGGGTGATTAGACTTTTCATTTCTCCGCAGAATGATTATCTCAGGCTTTCAATTCTAAATTCTAAAACCGAAGGATTAACTCCCTCCATCGTAGTTTTGTCCTTAGCTATATTTGATATTACTGATTATTCGGATTTCGTTTGGTTTTATGCATTTTAAACATTTTTGAAATTATGGATTTCCTTTGTTTGGGTTCTAGTGCTGCTGATGAGGAATAAAGTTCCGAAATGGCCATACAGCTCATTAAAATTATTGCAGTTGGAGTTAACACATGTGTTATGGTCTCATGTTCATTTACTCCATATCCCATGATATCCTTTCGTAAAATATTTAATACAGGAGTTTGTCTTTTATTGCAGTGTGGAATTGATAAAACAATTCCCCGTGGTAGAGATGTATGCTCCTCATTTTTCTTAGATATGGTGTACTTGTACATGAGATAATGTCTCATGTGTACACTTTGTTCAATTACTATTATCTAAATTTATGTAAATTCTAAAACCGAAGGATTAACTCCCTCCATCGTAGTTTTGTCCTTAGCTATATTTGGTATTACTGATTATTCGGATTTCGTTTGGTTTTATGCATTTTAAACATTTTTGAAATTATGGATTTCCTTTGTTTGGGTTCTAGTGCTGCTGATGAGGAATAAAGTATCGAAATGGCCATACAGCTCATTAAAATTATTGCAGTTGGAGTTAACATATGTGTTATGGTCTCATGTTCATTTACTCCATATCCTTTCGTAAAATTTTCAAATTGTATTTGTTACATAGATTGTTAAATGTTGTGTTATTTTGGTTCTTATCCATAAGAAAGTTAAATTATGACGAAACAATTTCACTCTCACAAGTGAGGAATAGTCATCCTAAATTTTGAATTGTTTGAATTGTCTCTGACAATTTCAGAGATTTGATCAAACAACTAAAATGGTCAATGGGTTTACAAAATCGCTAATTATTTCAAGGATTTTACAAAATCACTGTAAAATATATATTGAACGAAAAATTCCAACGTATACGTAGTCATATTCTTCTTGACTCTACTGTGGCAGAGATACCAGGATCAATAATTCTTACTTTTATGTAAAGGTGTCCCAGCGGTATTATTCCGCATTTTTGTCTAATACTTGTTCATTTAGTTTCAATTATTAAGAAATTTAACAATATATTATTCAATATGTATAGTAAGTTCAAGAGTATTTCAAATTTCTATTCCTCATTCATTTTACAATAATTTCTGTTCAAAAGGGAGAACAAAAACACGTCTGCTATAAATATGTTGCTGGATTTACAGAACACAGAAATAACGCAAGGGAGATAATTTGATAAAAGAATTTAATAAAGATATCACTAGAGAAATTAAACACTCACAATTTATCTCTCTTATTTCAACGGTGACCCTTTATTATATATATATATATATATATAAACGAAATAATGGTTTCAAAACACATGCAAAGTAGGTGACCCTTTATTATATATATATATATATATACGGTGACCCTTTATTATATATATATATATATATAAACGAAATAATGGTTTCAAAACACATGCAAAGTAGGAACAAAATCTATACTACTCAACACAAGAAACGATACACAATTAATTTTGTAAATATTTTTGTATTTTGCAATTTGAAATTTTTGATTTAATCTATTTATGTATTCAACGCCAAACATATTTTTTCAATGTTTAAATCAGTTCCGAAACGGATACGATGAAAATCCGGAAGTAGTTTTTCGCCCGATGATCGAGTTCGCGGTTAGCTGATGGATGATTTAAATTGTTTGATGTCCATAACTGGGACACTTCACAATGTTAACAATTTCCCATCTTAAAAGGTGGAAAACAATGTCTCATTTCGATGCCCCGTTCAATCCAAAATCAACGTGGGCAATGACTTAGCGCGGTCAGACCGTCGATCTTGATTTTAACCCTCGCAATTCATTGCTATGTGAAAAGAAGAAGAAACTAAAGTCTTTCTATGAATCTAAAGCAAACATGCTCATCAAATGATAATCACGTGAAAGCAGGTCACAACGTCAAGATCGCATAACACGCGTTTTAGCCTTATGAGATCGGTAGTTGAAACAGCAAATAGGCATGAGAAAATCATGGTCGACATAGCAACAGAGATTTGACGTCAGGCGGTTCGGAAATGTGATGGTTTGGTAAAAAGGAAAGGTGGACAACTTCACTATTTACGTCTGCTAACAGAAATTCCGGATAATGACCTTGACCGTGACCGGAGATGGTTAGAAATTGTACGAGAAAATTTTCAAAAAATTCTGTAGTATGAAATTAATACCCCGCGCTACCTTAAATAATTTAATTTGATTTAGAATTTTTCCGACGACAGTGGTGAAAATGTACCCATACTTTCTAAACGTGAATGTCCTCGACTTCTGAAAAGCAACAGGAAAATACTCGTAAGTAGTAACGACCATAAAAGATGAAAAAGGAATACAAGAACAAATATAAAATAGATAAAATCAGAGGCATACACAAATATACAAACCTAATATTTTAATAGCAATAACTTATTAAGATTACAATGCATGAATTCCGTGGCTTAAAATTGTATTGTAGAGTTTTTTAATACTTTTGTGTAGAAAGTAGAGACGCCGGTACTCTAATTATAGTATTCATTCCATCTCATTACATTGAAAAATACATGTAATAAAGAAACGCTGACGCGTTAATAGCCAATAATGTATATTCATTCACTTTGTTTAAAGTCTTTAAGTCATAATCACAAAAAACATCACAATTATCAGTCGTCATGGCTAGGCAGGTTATCTTGACAAATTGCAATTTTACCGTTCATTTTCACGCTTCATCGGTTGTTAATGATCTCTCAGATTTAACAAGTTTTCGGCTTACGGTCTTCAAAATATTTTGATTTGATCCGCACTAAAGACACATCAGTTGTCAAAATGGCCAAATGCAGAAACTAAATCTACAGTAACATCGGTATTTTGTTTTTCATCAAAATACTTATAGATCCTTTCTACACCTCAGATTTCCAATTGTTGCCATGTCTTTGTTTTTACGTCTTAATTATAAAAAAAATGAGTTCTCGTTTATATCTTTTGTCTTTGTAAGTATGTCTTTATTTGATTTTATTATGAATTATTGCGTTTTTGGATTTTTGATTTTACATTTCCATTTCTTCATTGTTATTACAACAATATATTACAACATTGCATGAAATAAACAGACACAATGACAGAAATTTTCTATGGTATTTGAATGAAATTAAGTTATTACTATGCAAATTACATCCATAACAGGTTAATCATCCAAAAACATACATAAGTAAGAAAAAATTGTGATAAGTATTTTTACCAACATATGCATTGCATTATATCTTTGTAGTACAACTTTGGCCGACGTGGACCTTATCGAAATTTTAGCTATTGTTTTTTTTAAAGTAAAGACTGTCGGTAACGTATCTAAGTTGCGAAATAGTATATATTTTAATTTGTCAGTTCAATTATTTTTGAATGACTGTAAATTTATCTATTTTCTAGTTTTAACATACCTGAATTGTTTGGAGAAGAAGTGAATTTCGTGATTTAATCTTGAAGTGTTTAACTGATGTCCCAACTGTTACAGTTATTTTCAGGTTTGGCTTGTGACGCTGTAGTACAGTTGCATACTCAGACAATGATTGCAATGCCAGAACAGTGTCCTGTAAAATAATTGTTTTATTTGATATTACAAATTTTACAACAGCATTAATTAATACAGGAATCTCAGTTAGAATCTTAACTCTTTCCAGGCATGTGATGCCTCAAGGCAATTTTGACCCTTCGTCGTCTACTTTTATTTCCCTCATGTCATTCCAGACATTGGTAATTGAAGTTCACCAGGCATGAAAGGTAGATGGATACCGTGGCTAAGCGAATAACACCAAAAAGTGCCGAAAATCTACACTCTTGGAGTCGCAAGACCATGTTTGGTACCAATGGAACCCAACAGTCGCAAAAAATGATATTTACGAAAGGGTTGGCTCTCAAAAATGCCCCTAACATCAAAACCTGCAACAAAAATCTCAATTTTTTGGTTTTTGTGTTTAAAGTGAAGGTCTGAAAATGAGCCAGACTTCAAGGGAAACTTTTATTTATTTTGAAAAAAAAAATCCATTTTTCAGGAGGGGTACATGCACTTTGGATCTGCCCAAAGATATCTATTCTCCTATGTGAAACAGAGACATGGTAACGGTCTGTCAAATCATGGTGACGACCGTAAAGCTTCTGTAGTGACAATTGCAGCAGTAACTAAATATACCCTTGATGTATTAGTTTTTTTAGACAGTAACTTCGCTCCGTTGACAAAATCGCTGTACAAACTTCAGGTACGGCAAAAGCAAATGAGTTATGAAATGAAGACAACATATGCCGGAAAATTTGAATGATGCAAAATTTGTAACAGATCATGTTTAAGTCTTAGCTGACTTTACTCATGCATTTTAGCTTGATTTTGCTAGATTGCTTTTAGTTATTTGTTCAGCCTTTGCAATTGCTTTCTGTTCTGTTTTGTTATTGTTGGCACTTTTCATGCGAAACCTTGTTTTAAACATTAATTAATCAGAACATCTTCTGCCATGCTGTTAAATCAATATGTTTTCTAAAATCATTCATGCAAATTATTTGCGCAATAAATAACGACCAAAGCTGTTTTCTTAAAGCTACAATCCAGAAAAGATTTTGCAGGGGTTTGACATACCTGTAGAGATGCGGTTTAAAAATCACTGCAAGGATTAAAAGTGACAACAAAAGTCAGAAGCAATTTTAGGGAGAGACCAGTAAGGAAAAGATGTGAGACATACGACAATTCCGAGAGCACACAACCAAACACATAACATTTTAGGAAAACCGTCATATTCCCGACTTGGAAGCGTTTTGTTGTAAAATTCAATATAGCTGTGTTTTGATTATACATGTATTCTTTTGCGGTGGCGGCCAAACTTTACGTCTCACTATTTTAAGCTGAATTTCCAAATGAATGAAACTTGTCGTCTTAATATAGTTTAAGTATTATAAACGAATCATTAAACAAAAACAATTGTATCAAGTCATGCTGGACAAGTATGTATGGATTCTCTGTCAAATGTTTAACTATACCTGTGTAGATATAAATCCTCCGTTTGAATTTCGTTGTGTCAATAACCATCTCAGTACCCGCAGTCCATTACCAACTAATCGCATACGGCTATAGACGAGAAGGCCATATGATGTCATCTCTATATCAATTGGATTTGATCTTCCTCGTTTTAGCGGCTGATTATTTTTTCGCCAATAACGCATATCCCCTGTTAAATTATAAAAAAATTATTGTGACTTAGGGTTGCTTTTTATAATGATTTCTGAATTCCATTGTATCAGACAACAAAATACCGAATTTACTATAAATGAAAAAAGTGTCGAGTATTCAAGTGAATGAAATTTATAAATAAATTGGTACCTGCAGTACAGAAAATTTGGTAAAATAGCCTTTAGATTTGCAGCTGTTGAAGAATATTTTTCATCACATTTTACCAATTTTACCATCAGAAGACAACTGCGTGAGAATCCTTGATCAAGATGGTAACTGTTTAGCAAAGTCTGCAATTGCAGTTCTTTTTCGTTCTGCAGAGGGTCGTAAAATGTCTTCAGTGCAGACAAAACTTAAATGTAAGGACGGCATAAAGTAAATTATTTAACAGATTTTCATGCATATCTTAAGCTAGTAGACCAAGGGTAACCCAAATATTTTCTACACATTCCATTTTGTTGACATTTGCAGTATGAAACAATTGCGCACGTAATAATTTTCTGGAAAAAGTTTTGAAAATTTTCACCGTATGAATTTTTATTTATAGTTCACAAAAACATCTTAGGAGTCTTAAATTCAGTTCAGAAATAACCATGAAGCGTATACTACTGTACTATAGATGTATAAGAATAAGCATAAAAAGACTATAAATTGTAGACCTAAATCTGAGAGAATAATGATCATAAACATGCATTAAGTGTTGATTTGCAGTAAAAAAAAGAAAATACGTTGTCATAACATTGCTGAAAACACAGCTTCATTCATTTTCTTATAGAAGAAAATCCTAATATTCAATTTCAACAAAAAACTTGGTAATTAAAGGTTTTCCACACACTGAAGAAATGCGCATATGCAGAAAATAAATTCACAGTAACTTCGGTATTTAGTTATTTATTTCTATTTTTGATTAATATTCTAAATCTTTTGTTTTACTCATACCAATAAAAACAAGTAATTTGTGCAGAAATGGGAGTCATCTCCCCCATCACAGGTCTACTACCTTAACATGCTTAAAATGTTCCAAGTTGGTCGCTGTCTTAGAAGTTATTTACTATTATATATTTATATTCCAGCATCTTTTCATTACACGTAAACAAATTATTTCAGTAGAAATGATAATTGCATTTGGAATACAATTATATAATAGTAACTGATGTATACGGCAATATCGTAATACATAGACTGCCCGAGAGCCATGGTATGGACCAGAGGAATAATATGGCCCAAGCCGAAGGCGGGGGCATATCATTTCTCTGGTCCATACCATGGCATCGAGGGCAGTCTATTTACGATATTGCCGTATACATCAGTTTTGTGTTACTATTGTGTTTATTGCATATAATAAATTGAATAAATGACATTGTTTGTATTCATTTTTTTATTTTTCCGTTTGAGAGTGTTTAAAAGCGTAACGTTTTTCGTATTTTATTTCTTTGCAAAATGAAAAACTGCAATCAATGTAATTATTTTTCTCATAAATGTATATCTTAGATATTCCACTTCTGAATCATCAGTTAACTAGTATACCAGTGAACACTTTTTACGTTGTTAAACTAAATTCTTCTAAAATTGACGTCACAATTCAACCGATCGGTCAATATCTGGTATTGACTGCAATTACCGGTCCATATCTGGAATTGACTGCAACTGTCGGTCCATATCAGAATTTTTCGGACCGATGGCATCAATACCGCAAGATAGAGAATGTCATGTGATTGGTTTTAGGCCAATAGAATTCAAGATTTTTTACTGATATGCAATAACATGTGACTTCTATATTATTTAAATGATGAGGAATTTTGCTTTTGGTGATAGGTCAAGACAGCATTTCTTTGCTTGTACTTCAGAGTGAGTAGACCTCGCTTGAGTTCTACTCTGATTGTGATTGTGCGTTGTTAATACTATTTGTCGGTGTGACATTTTTTACAAACTAAAACGGAAGAACATTTCAACACAGTGTGCGAAAAATCATTGAACAGAATTATATTAAAAAGGATTCCATTTATACAAGAAGAGTGTGCCGTTCATATTTTCCAGCAAAAGTTGTGAGGTAATTTAAAACCACAGGATGTGTTGTCAAATTTTAATTAGGAACGACTAGTTTGGACGCCGTTACAACTGTTATAAACCATTTTCTATGATGAAACTAAAGAAATAATAATAAAAAAATGACTTCTTTGCTGAATATATAATATACCGCTTAACAGTGTTGGATTTTATTTTTTTTTTGTTTACCGTCTGCATGAGGACAAGTACAAACAAATCCATGGACCCGGTATAGTCATGAGTCTAGGCGTCGGTCAACCAATTTTGACCAGGTCCGTACAGTCATGAGTAGACCTTATTAAAAGTCAATTATTGTATAAAGAGTTATGTCTATTCTAAATAACACTAAACATACTTTTTAGTTGTAAAAGAAATTTTCACCATGTTAACAGTAATTTCAAAAAAATGAAAAAAGGGGATAACAGGAAACATCTACAATGGATGACAATTACAATTACATGCTACAATTTGTGAGGAAAAACACATGAAAAACACAACTAAGACAAAAGAATAACGTACACACTGAATGGAACTCGGGACAGCCGGACTTGGTTCTGGTACTAGACAAAACCAGCGGTAGGGTCAAACCGGTTTATGGGTACCCAAACCTCCCCTTTCCCTATCCCATTTCCCTTTAGTATAATAAACATACGAATAAAACCCAATATGGGTAGACTACTAACTCTATGACCACTATCTTGGAAAAGAAGAATTTGAATAAATACCGAAGTTGCTGTTAATTTGGATTCTGTATATGCGCATTTCGACAACTAATGTCTCTTCAGTGCAGATAAAATCAATATATTAAAAATCCATAAACCGAAATATGTGTTAAGACTGATAGAGAACAATTTCCCAATAAGATCTAAATAGAAAAGCCTAAATAGAAAACAATTTACCAATAAGATATAAATAAAAGCCAAAGTCGGCTAAGGAGAGAGCTATGCAAGAAGGAAATACTCCTTAATTTGAACAACATTTTACTTCGGTATTTTGATATTTGTAGAATTTTGATTTGGCAAATTTCAAGATAAAATCGATTTCGGGCACCGAAGTACTGGCTACTGGGTTGGTAAATACCCTCTGGGACTAACAGTCCACTAGCAGGGGCATCATTTATTAAACATTTCATCTTAAACTGAAACATTACAACATCAAACATACAAACCATGTATGAAACTAGGTTTTATTTGCACTACATGCCAAGGACACAAAGTTAGCACTATCATACCTTGCACTATTGCACGGGTATTTAACTGCCTTATTACTGTTTTAGCAGAGCGGCTACCAGACAACTTTAGGGCATAGGCAATGATGGCAATATCATACGTAGTGGATAATCTGTTTGCACGTCTTTCCAGGTAGCTTCGAGCCTTAGTTGCTGCAGTTTTAATCTTTCGTCCTATAAACTATATAAAATATGTCAGTAGTTTATTGCAGAGAATGCAGGATATTGAAATAAATCAGCTCTGACGAATTACTGTTACAAAGAATTCTAATTACCCTGTCCAACACTATTTGGCATATCTATCATTGAAATATTCTTTTTTTCATATTCTGCAGATGAGTAATAAGCATTTTTATAACCAAATCCAACTACATAACATACAATTTTTAAGTGTTAAAACTTGGAACTCAAATATTTTCCAAAAATCCTCAACAATTACTTTAAGAAAAAAGACTTTTGATTGATTTTCATAAACTGCATTGTGATATTTTCTTACATGTAAAATTTCCAAAATTCTGAAAACAAGATTCTTTTTCAATAAGCCCACACATGCATTTCGGTTCCTGGATATTCAAATGTTTGCATTTGAAATGGTCATCTGCAGAAACTGAATTCACAGACATTTCGGTATTTTGTTATTCCTAAGTTCATTTAGCTGTACTATGGGCAAATGCAACTGAGTAACGAATATCTTTCTCGGACACTCTAAGTGTTAAGATGTGATGATTATGTCATAAAAATACTATCGTTTACCTTTAGCTCTTGTATAAACTTACTCCGCTCAAATCTTTGTTTTCTTGAAGTGCAATTAATACAAAGGCTGTAAGACCTTGACCTCTTGCAGATCCTCCCTGAAACAACATATTGAGTAACAACATATTTAGTAACATTACACTTTACATTCTGTAAGGGAAAACAAAAGCTCATGTTTCCTTACACTGAGAAATTATGAAGATTTATTAATAATCAAACATTGATATTGTATATATTAAAAATATTAAACAACAAATATAATAAGTAGAAATCAATTTTCGGTAAAATCAGTCCAAATTGAAATTTTTATGTATTTTGGCGACCATCTTGGTAACGACAACCATAAAAAAAAACTAGATTTACAATTGCAAGTAATAGCAGATGTCACCCTGTCATCGAAATCGATGCTTCCAAATTTTAAGTAGAATCAAAATCTATCTAGAAATCAATTTTTGTTGAAATCCGGCAAAGTTGAAATTTTGACGTATTTTAGCAGCCATCTTGAAAATAGAAGCAATTTCGAATATTTTTTTCATAGCCTGCGCTTCACCATATAGTGGTCTAACAACCCGAAAAGTTTCATTGATAACATCAAACCATTTTCTCAAGAAAGTCCTGAAAATCTTTTCCCATAGGGTTCAGTGTTAATCTTTATTTGACAACGATGGCTATGTTGTTTTTTTTCTGAAAATTATTTAGAAGCTGCAAAACAAAAGGCAGATGCTTTCCATAAATTTTTACCCACCTATGCATCTTGGTTTTTGAAAACCAATAAAAAATGTCTTAAATAAGTCGATCTTGGCATCCATCTTGAAAATGGCAGCCATTTTGAAAATTTTTGTTAGTTCATGCACATCTCCTCATGGTGGTCCAACATTGTCCTAAGTATGAATTAATTCTTTCCAGGTATCTTTTAGAAAAGAGCTGTACCAAACTTAGTGGAGGAAAGAAAGAATAATGAAAAAAAAACAAAGAAACGGATCAAAAACAATATGTCGTCCCGACTACGTCTGGGGCGACAAAATAATTGAAAACGGACAAAAAACAATATGTCGTCGCGACTACGTCTGAGCGACATAATTAACAGTTATTTATGACTGAATTAGGTATGGAATTAATTGAATGGTTTTTGTCTAGTTCGTACATGATTGAAAATAGAGAAAACAGATTAACACAATTAATATTCGAAAATCTTTTATTATTAACGAACTTATGTAAAATCCAACCTGCATATCTTTGTGAATAACTCTACCAGGTTCAATAAACGACCCATCTGACGATTGCCTGTTTACCATCCATAGTATAGTTTTCCGCAGTACTGCGTTATCAACGTAAATGTGTTTTTTCGCTTGATGAAATGTCTTTACAACAAAGGCAGATAACCTAATAAAGAGTTTTCACAAATGCAATAAATAATGAATTGATAACGTATAAACAATCTACCTGGGAAGCGCACAGGAAAAACACAAATAACTAAATACCGAAGTTACTGTGAATTTACTCTCTGCATATGCGCATTTCGACAAATTATGTCTCATCAGTGCAGATAAAATCTAAATGTTTGGAAGACCATAAGCTCAAAAATGATTAAAAACTGATAGAGAAGAAATAACCAAAGTGATCAAAATGTAAAGCCAAAATCTGCTAAGGACAGAGCTTTGCATGAGGGAGATACTCCTTAGTTTTCAATAAAATTTACAAAATTTTAGATATTGTAAAGGTTTCAAAAATAATCGGCTTTCGGGTCAGCACCGAAGTACTGACTACTGGGCTGGTGAATACCCTCTGGGACTAACAGTCCACCAGCAGTGGCATCGACCCAGTGGTAATAAATAAATAAATACCGAAGTTACTGTGAATTTACTTTCTGTATATGCGCATTTCGACAAATTATGTCTCATCAGTGCAGATAAAATCTAAATGTTTGGAAGACCATAAGCTCAAAAATGTTTAAAAACTATGAGACAAAAGAATACCACAAACAACGTCAGGAACTCCGAAAGCTTGGCTTGGTACCGAAAAAAGCAAAAGCCAATTGAAGGGTTAACCGGTTTATGGATATCCAGACCTCCCCTTTCTCTGTCCCGTTTCCCTATTGTATAAATAACAAACGTATTAACCAAATACTGGGAGTCTTTTAATTCCATGGACAATGTTAAAAAGAAAAACATAGGACAAAACGTAATTTTGAAAGATGGTCAAAGGGGTGCTCGCCGCTAAAATGTCGGCTTTTTATTTCAACATTTTAAATTATCTGAAATACAATAGTGAAGAACAAATTTCTCGATAGATGCTTATCAGATGCTTATTCTACCCGTAGACCTTAACTGGCCCAAAGTTTTCATTAGGTCGGTGTTGCTTACCTGTGCACGTGTGTCTTCATTTACTTTTTCTGTGTTTACTCATGTGATTTCTTTGTTTCTATGTTTTTCCCATGATGCTATAGTCCTTGGATTATTCGTTTTTAGATTGACGTTTCGGTCCTCACTTATTTTTCGATGTAACATTTTAAAAATTAAAGCTCTATATCTGAAAAGGGTCACAGGTTGAAAAGGAAATCCATTTAATAAGGTTTAAAGACAGAAACTAACCTATATGGCATATCATTTCCCTTAGATAAATGGTCATATATGCTTATATGGGGTGACATCTCGTTGACATGTATACGTTATATCACTGGGTACGAACATTACTGGACCCTCTGTTAAGAACTTGTGCCTGGTATGCCAAGGATGTTTAGGTAAAATTTCTATTTCCCATCGACAGAATTGTACCCAGCAAGCATGTGGAGGTCCATATTTCGATATGCTTAGAGTTTTATAAGGCTACATATTAATCAAAATTAAGCATAATCTTTTCTATCCCCTCTTGTGGATACTCTTCAAAATATTTAAATTAGATTTGCAATTTGACTTCAATAAGTTGTTGATGTACTTCTAATTAAATTATCTTGCTTTTAGTTATTTCACTCATGTTCTGTATTAATAAAACTGGTTTATAATTCTTGATAGGTTTTTTTTACTTTTCTTGAATTGAATTTCTGTAAACTATTTTATTATCTACAACATAACATCTAATTATACCTTTTTGTAACTTTAAAGGTTAAACACTTAATAGACGGACATCAAGGCCAGTTAAATTAAATAACGTCATATTTTATAGTTTGTTACTTACCACATACTACCAGACCTATCACTATTCCCAAATGCACTGAATGAACCATCCCTGCGTTGATACTTTAATTCTCTTTGGTAACCTACGGATTAAAATATGATGTTTTGTTATTTAGCTGAATATGTCGTCTCTCTTATTGTAGAGCGTGCAGTACATACAGTGACTTTGTGGAAAGAGCAAAAGCACTGTCACAAAAACTGCTGAGTCAGGGATATGTTCAGCCTTTGTTACTTTCGTCCCTTCAGAAATTCTATGGCCGTCACCACGACATCATAGATAGATATGAAATGTCAGTGTCACAAATAAAAACTGACATTTTCAGCTAGATTCGCGTCTTCCCTGATTTGACATTACCGGTTTCGACTTTACCCTGAATTGACCCACTGACAGTGTGACGGGTGCTGTGCACAGAGCAGGACATGCTTACCCTTCCGGGGCACCTGATGTCACTCTTGTTTATTGAGAGTTCACACTGTTAGTGCTTTAGTTTTTTGTGTTGTATATGTAACGTTCGTGTGTATTGTTGGCATGTGGTGTCTTTGGTCTTCCGTCTTTTGGTGTTCTTGCTTTTGCCTTGTCTCTGGACTTTGATTTGTGTAATCTTGTGCTTTGTTCCTTCGGTATTCTACTGCCGTTGTTTTGGTCTTGTTTTTTTTTCAACCTGTGAATTCTGGTCATGAATATAAAAATATTCGTCCTAAATTAATAATTTCATAAAGTTTTTATAATTTGCTATAACGCATAAACAGACATAACAACATCAACTAAAATTTACGCGATTCCCAATCATAACCGATGCATTTTTCTAGATGTCTGAAAAAGTAATATTTTGGTGTTATAATTTTCGAATAGAAATGCAGCTAGTTGGTTGCCAAAACAACAATTTAGATAGTGTCTTATCTATTTTATTTTCTGTTAAATTATAAAATAATTTCTCACATTTATTTTCTAAACTTTGTATAAGGAGAGTGAAGAGAAACTTTAAATAATACCTTACTGAAGGATTTATTAAGGTGAAGTTAAATAAATCTACAATTTTAAATTCATATCATAAATGGAAAGAGCATTGGAAAAGGAAGGAATAATTTCCTTTTCCAATGTACAGATAAAAATATTGATTGGTTATGGACCTTGTTTTCAAGATATTCCACATTGAAAAATTGCGGGAAAATGCTCTCTTGGACTTTTACCTTAGTAGAACATGGAATCATTAAATCTAATGAAATTATGCTTACAGACATTAAATGGGCTACCGAAGTCTTTGATGATTAGTAAATTGGGTGTAATGGGGAAAAAAATATTACATAGTAATAATTGATAAAATCCGAGAAAACCGAATGGCTTTTATGAATTTCAAAAATCTCACCTTACTACATCCTTGAGGTAGTAGGGGGTTTAAAACTGCGCATAATTCCTGCACATCTGACAGAAAATGGGATTCACTATGGGAATGTTGGCGAAGTGATTTGCGATGTCTTAGGTGTTAAATTTGATCATATATCCATGGCACTCTTATTCGGTAACCATGCAGAATATCGCAGCTTTTCAGCAAACTCCGGTTTTGTTAAGGGGAGAAAATTTGTACAGAAATAATAGAAAAAAAAAATCATTTTTAGCAATCTATTCACAAATTAGTTCGGTGACCCCAAGTATTTTACATGCAAATAGAAGGAAAATAATTTATCAAAACTGAAAAAAAATAATATCAGTTTTAACTAAAATAACATAAAAATTTGATAAAATTCGTTAATTTCAATTATTTCAACCAACAATAGCCGATTTTTAAATGACAGATTTCATGCTAATATGACTGGTGACCTCCAATTTTTATTTTACTTTTTACATTCCTAATAACAAAGGGTAAGTCATGAAAATATTAGAAAATTCTATATGACAATTTTTAGACCCCGTACCACCTTAGAGTTGATGTGATGATATAACAACGGAAGTAGAAACCGAAGGAACAAAGGAGTGAAATTTACAAAAATCCAAGTCCAAAGACAGGGCCAAAACGAGAACACAGAAAACAATGACGTTAGACAGGTACAAAGCACAGAAACAGAAATTACAACATTCAAATCAAAGGCACTCACAGTATGAACTCCAGTAAAAATGAGAGTGACATCAGGTGCTCCGGAAGGGTAAGCATGTCCTGCTCTGTTAACAGCAACGGTCACACAGTCAGTGAGGCATATATATGGTTTTGAAAGATATTTTAGGTGGCTGATTGGTCAATGCCATTTTCTAACCCTGAGACAAATGTGTTTAAATTCAAGATGTTTGTTTTGCTCTAGGAATTAATATTCTGGTTTCTTTGAACGATTGAAACGTTATAATATTGTGTATATTGACACAAATATTTATCCCAATAACTTAATTCACAATGACACAAGCAAAAACTAATACTGAAATAAAGGGCTTCGCTAAGAGCAGTATGTCGACCATTATAATTTGAGTAAGTGTTATTTCAAGTGAAAATGGATACAGTTAAGAGTATGACACAATAACTACATGGACATAATAAGAAGCTTGACACCGTAATTAGGTTGATACAGAACATTAAGATTAGCCCTTTGATCCATGAAAGCTCGGAAACTGTAAGAGTTTCACTAAATCTTATATACCACTGTCAGCTTACGTCAAGATGAATTCAATGAATTGCAATTTAGTCCCCTTGGTTTTATTATAGTTCGATAAGAACTTTGTCGACATACTACCAAACGCTTACAACCAGAGGAATCCGAAGAAAATAATTCCATCTAAATTCGATGAAAAATACTGATGTTGCATATTTTGCAAAACTGCAATTTCGGCCCCTTTGACCACTAACAGCTCGGACACTGTAAGAGATATGAAAAATCCGTTGACATACTCCTGATAGCTTACAACGAGAGGAATCTTAAAACAAATATCCCATCGAAATCTGATGAAACATAAAAATTTTAGGTAATTATGCATTTACAGTTTTTGCCTCGGTTGACCCCTTGTAGCGCCAAAAGGAAACAACTTATCACAAATTTAAAAGTTTACTGATATGTTAAATTTCATAAGAAATCTATTAAAAAAAATCAATCAAAATCGGACTCGAAATAAAACAAGACAATTTTTTTAGATTCGCCCCTTTTGTGCCCAATTTATTTCATGAACAGTACATGCGACGTAAACTCCTTTCATGTACTGCTGATTGGAAATCTCCTCATGAGTACACTGAAAAAAACCCAATTAAATATTTTACGAAAGGATATGGAGTAAATGAACATGAGACCATAACACATATGTTACCTCCAACTGCAATAATTTTAATGAGCTGTAAAGTCTGATAAAAAAAAAAATTCTACAGCCAAATATGTGAAAACAGCAAATTTTTCCCCATTTTAACCCTTTTAAAAAAAAACGGGATGGGACATTCCTCGCCTTCCTTTTGTGCCAACGAGTATTGTGTTAAAATTTCATAAGGATTGATCAATTTGTACTGAAGTTATTAGCCAAAACATGTCTACAGGCGACGACGACAGCGTCATATTATTATACGACCGCAAATATATAAAAAATAATTAGGGATGATTTGGTATGCTGTTTGCATTACTAGTATTAAAAGGGAGCAGTACGTTTTGTATCACATATTTCTTCTGGCACTATTTTTTGTGTTGCACATATGAATATTTCATCTTATAATGTATCTCATATTTCACTGAATAATCAAAGAAAGATCGTGTCCAAATATAATCTTAAACAGATCTTTCCTATATTAAGATATTTTGTGGTCTTAAAATTAAAAGTTCTTAAAATAAAATTAAAATAATATGCTCTCTTTCCCTCTAATTTTTTTCTGTTATCATTATTTAAAACCAACAACAATTACAAAAATATGAAATTAAATCCAAAAACATGTCGTGCTTACTTTTTGGTTTTCAAATGAAATTACTGGCAGAAACTGATACACAAAAGCTTTCTGTTGACCTGACATTATTTGTAGACAGCCGTAATAAAGATAGATATTCAAGATGCTTTACAGAATGAAATTATTCTACGAGAAAAGGAAGGTAAATTACGACACAGTGAATTGAATATAACTTTTAAATTTGTCTGACGTCAAAATGAAAAGGTCTAGAATAAAACGTTTCTGCTTGAAATCAAGTCAAGTTAGGATGTGTTTCGCGCAATATGTTCCAGTTCAGCACACATTGTGTAATGCATTTGCATTGATATAATTTAAACTTTAGTTGTTTTTCTTTTTAAGTATGTTTATTTTCATACTTGTTTGAAATTTCCATACTCTGCTAGTTTGTGTACTTTGAGTGTATTAGAGATGCAAAAAGTACAGTATTTTTCAATTAACATTGTCGATAATCACCGATGCCTGTCTGCGTTTTTTTAAAGTATGTTTTTTTCACTTGAAATTTATATCTATCATTTTCAACAGTAATAAATGCAAGGCAAAAATCAGTTGTTATGTGTCATATATTTACATTCAATTGCTATGTAAAGGACACAAGAAATACAGTTACGTTATAGTGGCCTTTAATACCACGGGGTATCGTTTGTATCACATTTTGTTTCTTTATGCTTGCTAGATTGTAAGATCAGAAGTTAATCTTTTTACGCCATATGCAGAAACCAAATTCACAGTAACTTCCGGTAGTTGTTAATCATGACAATAGTCTGACTTGTCTGACATGAAAATTTTACCTTGCGTGTTATAGAAATTTACTGTTTTATCAAAATTCTAACCACTTAGAAATGCTGAGGCTTCATTCCGTGTATGGCACTCGGTAGATGTCCTTGGTACTGGATTTGGCTCCCCTTTCGATATTTTTGGAAGTGGGTACTTCTTCTTCGGCTACTTTTAGATTATAGCGTTCCATATTATCTGATAAGAGGTTACTCCTTGAAACACGTGTAGAGCATAACGAAATTTACTGTTTTTGCAACTTAGGTATTTTTGTATTGTAATCTTTGATTGATATGTTTGATAAAGTTTTACCCCTTTCAATGTAGTCAACCAGTTTTTTCTTTAGTGTGTTGGTTAGTTGACCCGTTGTATGTAGGTAGTTGGCCACAAAAACATCCGGAGCCAGTCCAAGCATTGTTTGTTCACCACATCCCGTTGGCATTCGCAAAAGATGATCGAGATTATGCAATGTTGGTCCCATGAAATCCCCTAAAATAAATATTGTTGTTTCAGAAAAAATATTGAAATATGATATATGAATAACTAGTAGTATCTGTTATTATACCTCAGTATGTATTTTCTATATATATGTTGTCTGTTTGATATTTTTACTTATTTTTCACAATAGTCACACACAGACTATTTACAGTTTAAAAGTTTGAATGAGTATACCTTTAACCAGTTAGTTAATAGTTTCATGAGTTGTTTACCGATGACGTCAAATTGATTCCTTTGATGTTCGATTTTGGTACAATAAAACACTTATTTACTGGCTATTCAGACAATGACAAGTTTATGGTTCCCCATGACAACAATTATTTCCCTCCGCCTCGATTCGTGCAATATTTGTGTCTGGAGGAACCATAAACTTATGTTTGTCCTCATACCTAGTAAACAACTATTGCCAAATACGTTAAAATAGAAAAAAATGTCGGTATTTTTAAAAACGGACTTCACACAGCTGGTAGGTTTTTATCGGCTTTAGCCATTCACAAACTAATAAATATCATCCTTATGTTAACTATCATTTAGTATCTGTCCTAAGCAAATTTAAGATTTCCTATTTAGATTCTATTGGTAATTTGTTCTCTCCAAGATTCCACATAATTTCGCTATATGGATTTCCGATGTCTACTGAAATACATGAAGACTCTTTACCAAACCCTTCGGGCAGTTTTGAGTTTGATTTTTCTTCCGTAGTGCGACAGTGTTTTGCCAGCAGACTAGATTCCTTTAGCTAGCTGGCAGTGCAGTGGCGAGCACACTTTGACCCATCTTTCAAAATTACGTTTTGTCTTATGCTTTTTCTGTTCCAAGATAGTGGTCATTGAGTTAGTAGTCTACCTGTATTGGGTTTTATTCGCATGTTTATGATACTATAGGGAAACGGGATAGAGAAAGGGGAGGTTTGGGTACCCATAAACCGGTTTATCCCTACCACTGGCTTTTGCTAGTGCCGGTACCAAGTCCGGCTATCCCGAGTCCCTATCGTTATTTATGTTTGTCTCTTGTTTTCATTATTGTTTTTCTGGTGCAGTTTGCTTGTAAATTGTGGCACGTGATTGTAGTTCCTGGCCATTGTAGGTGTTTGCTGTTTTTTCTGTTTTTGTAATTCCAAATCTTGTGATTTGATCTGCATTGAATAGACAAAATTGTCGAATGGTGGTTATAAGAAAATTACTGAACAGAGTTGTCGAGAGCAGAAGTCCATGAGACAAAATACAAATCAGGTGGAAACCACCGGCAAAATTGTCAACCGCTATAGTTCTAACTTGGTACAGGCATTTCAAAAGAAATGGTGAATTAAACCGGTTTTATGGCGGATCAAATCTTTTCTTCCATCACTACAGTGTCCGGGAGCAACTCAACAGCAATTGTTATTGAAAGGTTGATTGATTGATTGATTGATTGAATATTTTTTAACGTCTACTCAGCAATATTTCAGCTATATCAAGACGAGAACAAGTTTGTTAATAAATAATCACTTTGGGGGTATGGAAAGCGTCAGGGGACGGGAAATTCTGACTGCCCCTTCAAAAGTAGGGTGAAATCGAAAGGGGCGGGGAATTTAGCCTTGCAGCCGATCACCTACGGACCACCCCAGAGCTTGCTACTAGGGTTCTTTAACGTGCAGGAAGCGTGGCATTTCTTCCAACACGTGGACCTGAGTTTACATCCCATCCGAAAGATGGGTTGTGTATTTATTAATCCCGCACAACCACGGAATGGGTCTTATTTCTATATCCCGGGGTTCCCTCGGGGTCAGCCCCGTTTAGGAGGGGTCATACCCCGCAAGCGGGAGATACAATGTACTAGGTCATATTTCTTTATCCCGGGGTTCCCTCGGGGTCCTCTGTTAGCAAGACTAATACTCCAAGCTCAGTGGATGCTGCGGGCCTATTCATAAGCCGGAACCGCGCACGGCGGTTGAAAGGTTGAAGAAAATTAAAAGAAATGATCATCCCAGTACTAAGTAAAAAAGTGATCTTGAATCACATTTTAAAGATAATTATTAACTTATTGTATTGCTTTATATGTTTTATTAATTATTTTGTATTTTGAACTACATTGTAATATGGAGATTGTTACTTGTAAGTGTTCTATTTTCTGGTATGTTCTATTGCCTGTCTACTGTGATGGATCAAAGCAATTTCAGGAATATTAATTATCGTTCTATTACCTGGCTACTATGATAGGTAAAAACGATTTTTTTAATATTCATTACTGTTCAAATGCCTGGCACCTGTTTTTGACAAAAACATATGACAAAAAAGTAACATAGATTTCTTTGCGTCTACACATTTGATCATTTCATGGGAGTTCACACTATGAGTGCCTTAGTTCTTAATGTTATCTTTTTATTTCCGTACATTGTAGCTGTCTCACGTCCTTGTTTTGTCTTTGTTTTTATCTGTTACCGTTTCTGCCATGTCTTTGGACTTCGATTTTTGTAGTCATCGCTTCCCTTGTTCCTTCGGTATTCTACTGCCATTGTTTGATGGAATTTTATTTCTAGTAACGTGTTTTGTAATGACAACGTCAAATTATTGATAGTGTGAAAAATACTAAAAGTCACGTAAAACACAAAACGACATAGTTCTGACTGACAGAACCAATTATTTGACACCATGATTTAGAAATTTTGTAAGTTATATGCACATTCATTGCCATTATGCAAGGATTCAACATGAAATCATATACATCATTTTGCATAAATGTGGATATTTTAAAATGTTAATTAAAAAAACGATTCAAGTTGTTCAGATCTACTAAGCATTTTTGCTGCCAATGGTCATTTTTTACAGAATAATTATAATACAAAAAGATAAATTGCAGTAGTTTTGAGTTTTGCAGACGGTCATTTTGACAACTTATTTGCTTTTGTGCCGATTAGGTTATAAAACATTTATTAAATGTGTAGTCAGGTAATGGTCAGAATAATTTTCCGTTGGTAATGGAAACATCTCAGTGTTCTATTGCCCTCAATCGAATTAGAAGAAAACCAACAAAACCGTTTTCCCATTTTGCATTGCATTACCGTTTATTTGTAGGGAGTTTATCCAATGTTCATTAATATCATAGTATATCATTTAAAAAACAAATGATTACATAAAAAGTCAATTTAGGAGTGATATTGCAATACGTTTTGTTTATTGATAAAACCCTTCTTCTAGAAGAACATTACCTATAACTGATATCCGCACATATTCAGATCCTGGCACAATTTTGTCTGGTAGGGTTACTCTAATGTTTTTTGATATTTTACTCCCTTTACTTAGTCCAATAAACAATGCTTTATTATACTCCTTTGGAATTCCTTCAGGCTGAAATTTAAATATAAATTATTCTTTTCATATCAATATAAATTTTTCCTTGACAATTTTAGCAAAAATGTTTATACCTCATTTGTGTAGGCAAAAAAAAAATACTCGAAAGAATTGCTAAAATCTGCTTACAATTTCCACAATATTCGCTCAAGTTGAATGCATTAATAATCATTATGTAATAAAGTATTAAGTTTTAACATTCAAATTAAGCAACTTTTCAATGATAGTAGCAAAATGTTGAAAACATAGCGTCGGGTACTCTGTAACTATAAAAAACTTATTTGTTTCATTTTTGGCGATTTTGGAGAATGGATCTGACATTCATACAGAACTTTTTTCGTAATATAAATTTTAACTAATGCATGAAAAGAGCATTCATATGCATATGACTGACTAATTCTATTCGCATTGCATTTGGAAAAAGGGTCATATGTATATTATATATTTTTTGTTATTTTCAAATCTTATTTTGAACACCTATTTATAGTACCCTTATTTCCCCATTTTTATGCCAAGTGTTCTTGCAAATGACTCGATGATTGGCCGGCGGTTGTTTATATGCTGTGATTGTCTTCTTTTAGTCAATTTGTAGGTCAAAGGATGATAGCGACTGTAAGAACACTCTTCTTGTTATTTTTATGATTATTGACGATCCCGTTTCCATGACCAAAGATACATGGATGCAGCATTCTTCGACATCTTTCAATGAATTCCACTCAAACAGTTGCTAGGGAGCATCTTGAACTTTCTACGAGAAATGAGCAAAGCTCATTGTTGAAGGTGTTGTGGAGACTTCAAAAAAAGAACAGCAATAAAAGCATTAATAATGTCTGCAATGTATTTGTAGAGACTATGTCTCGTATGTATTTACCAAAGACATATCATGGACATATTCACATTTACTGCCTAAGGAAAGTCGAAAAGGTCAACTGTTTTTAATGCATCCATAATAGTTGTCAACTGCTTTTTTTTCCTAAGGAAAAAGTATTTCTTTTCTTATGAAACTTGTGTATGTATTCAAAAAAGTTAAGAAAAATTTCGTACATTTTAAAAAAAAAATAACTGATTAATTAAGTTCATATTTGCAATCAGTTTTAAAGTGTTCAAAAATGTATCTATTCCTGCATAAAAAAATAAAAAACTGACATGAGTTTAAAGCCCGACAAAAGATACATATATTAAATGCTGATAACATGTTTTACCGTTCAGCATATATTCGAACTACTGAATTATGCACAAGATTTGCAACTTTTCAATGCACTCTTTAATATATTACACATAGCAGAAATCATTTACAACAATCCATATATACACAAAATCTATGATTGAATATTATTAACGTTATAGGCCATGGAATGTTGTGATGCAAATACTCGTGATAATATTTGAGATATCGCTTTTTTGCAACGATTGACGAAAATTTCCCAATTGAATTGTGTACAAAACCGGTTTATTTTTGAAACATTTATGGTTTTCCAACCGGAATACAGTCGTTTTTTTTGGGGGGTGTCAAGTTCTGCTCGGTTTCAGAAGTCAAAGTCGAAACTTTCCTTTGGGGTTTGTCTTGTAACTTATCTCTCAATTGTTTTGATATAATAGCATACATACTTACTTCTACAAGTAACTTCTTCTTTATTGCATCTGCAGCGAAGAATGATAATGCCTGCACTTCAATGCTTATGAGTCCTAATTTTTTAGGGACAATCGGAAAGAAAACAGATTTCGCCATTCCAGAAGCAACCTAACATAAAGTTGAAAAAAAAGTTTTTTTTCAATAAAAAGACTGCAGTTTTTTTATTTGCTGATAAATAGAACATTTATTAAGTGATGTAATTATACGTTTTTTATACGCTTTCGTTTCATTCAAAACGTTGGAACGGTACAACGGGATAAATGAATACAAAATAATTATTTTTTTGCAAGTCGTCATCAAATTGATTATCATACGTTTGAATAAAGTTATAATTTCTAAATGGCATAATACCTAAGTAAGTTTAAATTTCATTTGTGCATATTTGCCATTCTGACAACTTATGTTTCTTCAATGCAGATCATATCAAAACGTTTGGAAGACTATAAACAGATGTGTGTAAACAAATAACAAATAGTATCTGAATAAAAAGCCAAAACTAATTTTAGAACAAATATGTGCAAGAGAGAGAAACTCCTTAGGTTAAAAATAAAATATACTAAAATAATTGTTATATTGTCCTGTATATTTACATAGACACTGTCAACTTGTTCAGAAGAAACCTCTTGTTTGATTCCGCTCTGTGATTTTACTATACTCTTGAACTCCTTGCTTTCCTTCAAAATCACCATAACCTGAAACAAATACAATAAAACCTCGTTATAATACCACAATTCGTCCAGGTAGATTTTGGCGTTATAACGAGTTTGGTTGTTAACCGGACGTAGGTCGTTTGTATAGATTGACTGAATACACGAAATTGTTTGATAATCGGGAAAAAAGTACAATTGCTCACTATAATATCCTAATTTAAACATTACTTATTTGTACGATTATAAACAAAGCAGTCTCCATATTTCAATGCAATACATTTTACTGGTGTTTTATGAAGGGTTTATTAGCTAGAATGGTATCCCATGTAACATTTTTAACTAATGTATCTGGCAGTATGAAAATTATTGGCAATTTGCTTTTGTATGCATTCGGTTTTTTTTTAAGTAAAAATACCAAGTTACTGTAAATTTAGTTTTTTGCATATGGCAATTTCGACAACTTATGTCTCTTCAGTGCAAATAAAATCTAAATATGTTATAAAATGATCAACGATCCCCCATTTCTGTTTAAAATCATATCCTCTCTTCTCTTTTATGTTAACATTTGTGACACAAATGAAAGCAACCGATCAGAACATTAGTAGTTCTTAAATGAAATATATATCAAGGTTGTAAAACTTGCATGTCTCATGTGCATTTACTCTATATCCTTTTATTCACCATTTACGACTGGAGTTTGTCTCTCCTGCAGTAAGGAGTCCGTAAAAAGATTCCCCGAGAGTGAGATGTATGCTCTCTATATATTGCAGATATGATATACTTGTTCGTGAGAGAATTTCTCATATGGATATACTTTTATACTTACAACAAATTTTGGCATTTATTTTTGTAATTTCGAAATGTAATTCTGACCACCTGTTTAAAGGGCCCACATCTCACTATTTTATTATGCCAAGTTTTCTTACAATCGACTTGACGAGTGCCCTGTGTTTGTCTATATATGGTAATCGTCCACTAGCTTAAGACACTAGTGCTTTTGTCGAACAATGGATAGCAGTGATTTAAGAGATCTTTGCCAGTTAAATTAATGTTTGTTGACAATCCTGCATCCATGACTAGGAAAGACAGGAGGGATGTAGCGTTGTTCAACAATTAGCAAAGAATTCCGCTCAAACCGGCTGTAGGGCCGTCTTGAACTTACTATGAGATATGAGCAAAGCTTATTGTTGAAGGCCTCATGGTGACTTCAAGATGAAGAACAACAATAAAAGCGATGTTCCTCTTATTGTTTTTACCACGTATTTATGGAGACTTTGTCTCATTTTCATTTTCTCCATATCCTTTCATTTATCATTTACAAAAAAAAATAACTCCACCATACAATTAAAAACAAAATACCGAAGTAACTGTGTACTTAATTTCTGCATATGCGAATTTCGAAAATGTATGTCTCTTGAGTGCAGATCAAATCAAAACATTTGCAAATCCATGAATCGAAGTATGTGTAAAAGCTGATAGACAGCTAATTACCAAAAGGATCTAAAAAGGAAGCCAAAATCATCTAAGGACAGAGTTATGCAGGAGCGGGATACTCCTTAGGTTTAACAAAATTTTCTTAATAAGGATTTTACAAATTTCAAAAAGAATCGGTTTTCGGGCCAGCAACGAAGTATTGGCTACTTGGTTGGTGGATACCCTCGGGAACTAACAGTCCACCAGCAAAGGCATAGGTCCAGGGGTAATGAATAACAAAATTACGAAGTTACTGTAAATTTAGTTTCTGCATATGCATAATTCGACAATTTATGTCTCTTAAGTGCAGATCAAATCGAAACATTTGGAATGCATATACCAAAATATATGTAAAATCTGATAGAGAACAAATTACCAGGAAAGCCAAAATCAGCTATGTCATACAAGAAATGTAACTGTTCGTAGACAGCTAATAGAAATAATCATCCCATAATTTACTAAAGACAGAATTTTGGATCCGAGTTAGTACCAAAACTTCAAATTATTCCAAGAGAGGCTGATATCTATTGAAGAACTTTTTTAATGATCGTGTGACAATGAATTTTTTGAAGCCTTGATAAATAAAGCGGTCACGCAGATAACTATGTCTTATGAGAAATTCTGTAAAATTTGTGCTAGTTCTCGCGTAACGAATCAACTGTGAAACGTACACTCCGTGAGTAGGGGAAGCTGGAATATTACTTTGTATTTCAGGGAAAATGATAATTTTGAAATACAATCGGCCCTTTTGTCGTCAATTTTAGTACTTGGTTGGTAATTATATCAAGTTTGAGATTTGTGTCCAAAAAAGATGTAGATCCAGTAGCTACTGTCATTTCCTTTATCTCTATTTATGAATCAGATATCAATGGGTTCCATTAAGCAAATGAAGTGTTATTAATGTGAATGATAAGAAAAGGCCTTTTTAATACGAAATGCACTGTGAATTTGTGAAAAATATTAGGTCCGACCTGGTAAAATTACGAAAAAAGGAAAATCTATCGCGAAAACATATCTCTCCAAAAATACAAAGTGAAATCACTGTTGGCCAAAGAAGTGGATAGATTTGATTAATTTTAAATATTTCTTATGCAAACCTCAAATTTTACTCGCAAAATTAAAAATACAAAATTTGGTTTTGTATATCCATAAACAAATAATATTCAATAATACGTTTATGCATCTTAACTTAAGCCGCTCTTACATTATATATGAACCGCATGTCAAACGTTCTAAATTATGTTCGGTAGTAAAAAATTTTTTTGGTCTACCAATTACTAAGAGGATGTCCTTTTATCAAATAAAGCGGACTAACAACAGAATATTACAAGATGAGCATCGAATAGAAGGAATATTTGGCGGCCACATACTGACCAAGCACGTAATAAAATTGAGTGTTAACGAAATCGTACTCTGCGAGCACCGAATAGAACAAATGACTAACATAGATATTACGAATTGATATCCTATTAAACTTAATGCATTTACAATATACATGTGTAATAACATGATTAAGAAGAAAATATTATTGCTATTATTTTCTGTTCTTTTGTCAACTCAACAACTTAATTGACACAGAGAATCATTAAAAACTTATAACGGCGTGCTTTGCCAACCTATTTCATTTTCGGAAAAGAAAATGGCAAGAAAATGTCATAAGAAAAGAACTACAGATTCCAGTTCACCTTCTCCACCACCGACTTAAGGTTAATATGCTAAGATACTCAAGACCAAGATCGGATTCAAGTTATATATTCTTTTGAGTGATAGATGCTGCCAAACACATAACATATTGAAACGGCGAGTTGCTCGAATGATAGAATGGACAATTTTGTAATTTTAATGAATTGGGTATATGTTTAAAAAATATTAACAGCTAAAAGCAAATCAACAGATATTCCCTAACTCAATTAAATAAACAATATTCAAGAAGTATCGTATAGCATCTCTTATAGCAAATTCTATAAGGTGCTCGTCCAGTAGGTTTCCGATGTAAGTTCGGATTTTTAACGGTTAAGCCGCTATCTCTCCGGTAAAGTTCGTTTCATCATCAGAAGTGGATAGATTTGATTAATTTTAAATATTTCTTATGCAAACCTCAAATTTTACTCGCAAAATTAAAAATCCAAAATTTGGTTTTGTATATCCATAAACAAATAATATTCAATAATACGTCTATGCATCTTAACTTAAGCCGCTCTTACACTATATATGAACCGCGAATTATAAAACTCCTTCGAAAGGATATTATGATGTTAAATTTTCAAAACACTGAATTTTTTTTGGTCATTTTTATAGACTTAGCTTAAACCCCTGTTTCAAAATCTTACTTTTCATACATTTTCTATGGTAAATTTGATGATTTTTGTATTTCGCAACATATCAAACTTCTTCGCAAGAATATAATGAAGTAAAATTTTCAAAACACTTAACTTTTTTAACATTTTTAAAGAGTTAGTATAAACCGTAGACTAAAAACATTACTTTTCATATCTTTTTAATGCTAAAATTCATCAAGTTTTTGCTTCGCGAATTATCATATCTCCTTCGAAAGGATAATAAGATATTAAATTTTCAAAACACTGAATTTTTTTTTGTCATTTTTATAGACTTAGTTTATACCGCTGTTAAAAAATCTTACTATCCATACCTTTTCTATGCTAAATTTGATGATTTTTGTATTTCGCAACATATCAAACTTCTTCGCAAGGATATAATGAAGTAAAATTTTCAAAACACTTAACTTTTTTGACATTTCTAAAGAGTTAGTATAAATCGTAGACTAAAAATTTTACTTTTCATATCTTTTTAATACTAAAATTCATCAAGTTTTTGGTTCGGGAATTATACAACTCCTCCCAAAGGATACTATGGTGTAGAATTTTCAAAACACTGAATTGTTTTTGTCATTTTTAAAGACTGAGTTTGAACCACTGATTGAAAAATCTAACTTTTCTGTCTATTCTATGCTAAATTTCATAATTTTTTTTTATTTCGCAACATATCAAACTCTTTCGAAACAACGGCAGTAGAACACCGAAGGAACAAGGGAAGCGATGACCACAAAAATCGAAGTCCAAAGACATTGCAAAAACGGCAACAGATAAAAACAAAGACAAAACAAGGACGTGAGACAGAATATCGAAAGGATATCATGAAGTAAAATTTATTGTTTTTTTTTTAATTTTAATAGAGTAAGTTTAAACCGTAAACTTAAAATTATACTTTTCATTCCTCTTAAATGCTAAAATTCATGAAATTTTTAACTTCCAAATTATATAACTCCTTGGAAAGGATATGATGAAGTAAAAGTTTTATTTGAATTACTGAATTGTTTTGATCATTCATAAGACCGAGTTTTTGTTTTTTTTTAACTGCTTATCAAATTATTTATTTTTCATACAAATTCTCATGATTTTTTTTTAAATTTCAAAACACAGTACACATCCAGTTATATGAAAATAAAAATCTTTGCTCTATAGATTAGTTAAATTGAATATTCTTTTTAAACTGAGTCTAAAACGATGATATTTCACAACTTTTAACTGGTGAAGATGAATTTAGACAGTCGAGATCGAATCCACTCAGGACTCGCGAATCTGATATCCATTCGCAACTAAATGTGTCACAGGTACAACTCTATTTGATAATTAATTTATAATATCAAAATATATAAAATAAATAAAAGATACGAAATTTGAAAAAAAAAGAGAGAAATATAAGCGATAAACAGAAAAAAAACGATTTGCTTTAATTAAACCCTGACTACCGTTTTCCGTTTCTGATTGGACGAACGTTAAATATCAAATAGCGATTTTCGTTTCTCGTTTCTCATTGGCTAAAACTATGAATAGCGTTTTCGCTTTAAACTCGAATTAACGATACCGATCGGAAACTATGGGTTTCCGTCGCAAACCCATAGTTTCCGTTCAATTTCAATCGAAAACTAGGGTTTTCGCCGAGAACTATGTATACCAATCGGAAACCCATGGTTAACGTGCGGTATACCTAGTATTTCGCACGAAAACCCCTAGTTTCCGTTCGAAATACCAGGTATACAGCATTTTTGTTACTATCGCGTGCCATAAAGAACAGACAACAAATATATACGTTCGGAGACCTGGTTCTCGTATGCAGTTACGTGCAAAATGGGCTTCAAATTTTGCATATTAATTTAGAATTATTTTTTATGACAATCAACACTTACAAATATATGTCTTAACATATAATAATGAAGTTATAATATAATTTACTTTTTATTTATGTAAGGTGTTTCTAATTAAATGATATGGTTGGTTAAGCAAGAAACTGGTGAACCAGCTGAAAAGATTTTTTGAATTCCTTCCTACATTTGCCCAACTTTTAAAATACAAAAATACCAAAGTTGCATAATTAATAATAAGATCTCATCACCAGCTTTAGAATTAAATAATATGGAAAGGGATAGTCCAGACATACTAAGAAAGAAGAACTCATTACCAAAAATATCGAAATAGGAGACCAAATCATGTAACAAGAAAATCCAATGACTACCATTCACGGAATGAAGCCTCAATATTTTAAGGGTTTAGAATTTTGATAAAAATAGTCAATTAGTATTAAATGAAAGCAACAATTTTCAAGTTACACATGTCTGACTACAATGCTGGTGAATATATTAGGAAAACTCTGGTCTACCATCAGTGGCGTCGAACCAGTGGTTAAAAAAAAAAACAAAAAATTCCCAAGTTTAATAATAAGCAGTTAAGTTTGTTTTGCTGTACACATGTTTCACGGAGTAACCTCTCATCAGCAGCATTCAAATCTTATAATATTGAAAGCCATAATTCAAAACTTGTCAGAAAGATGTACACATTACAAAACATATCGAAGAGGCCAAATCCAATACCAAGGGCATCCATCAAGAACAATACATGTGAATATATTAAATGAGAACCGAACCGTCAGTCTGAAAATAACAATCCAAGGACGATGGCAACGTCGGAAAAACGAAGAAACGAAGACATAACATGAGCACGGCACAGAAAAGAAAATGAAGACACGCACATATACAAAAATGAACAAGACTGACCCAATAAAAATCTAGGGAAATTAAATCTAGGGATTTTAGAGGGTTGGAATCCATCAGGAAGAAAAATTATTTCTTATATCTGTCATTTTTTTCATTAACAAATAAGAATGCATCTTAATGATAAATTTTAGAAACTGACGACCGTTTTCACTCTTCTGTGAAGATTTGCCAAAGACGTTAGTGTTTCTTGTGCATTTTCAATCTGGACAAGTTGGAAAAATATGCAAAAAATTAAATTTGACCAAGAATATTCAAAATTAATTTTTATTTACGTTTTGAATTTTACGTTACGTAACAGAATAGCCGAGTCACGTTTTACCTTCTAATATGAAAAGTAATTTTTTGGTCTATTTCAAAGATGCTTCTGACTGAGACACTACAGAAAATCAACAAATGCAGGTAATGATATGAAAATGTACCTTGGACACAATATCCACAAGTTCATGTTAAGGACAACCCTTGTGCTGTTTTCTTCATCTTGAATGTAAAAACAAAAATGGATAACAGGAATCACCTACAATGGCTGAAAATTATTATTGCATGCCACAATCTGCCAAGGAACTACACAGGAAAAACACGTATAAGACAAAAGACAAACGTAGACACCAATAGGAACTCGGGACAGCCGGAATTGGAACCTGCACAAGCAAAAGCCAGTGGTAGGGTTAAACCGGTTATGGGTACCAGGACATCTCCTTTATCTGTCCCGTTTCCATATAGTTTAAAAAAACATACGAATAAAACATAATACAGGACTACTCCATGACCACAATCTTGAAAGGAGAAAAAAAGACAATACGTAATTTTGAAAGATGGGTCAAGGGGTGTTCTGGTCTGCTGGTAGAACACTCAAAATATCAAATTCAAAACTTACTGAAGGGTTTGTTCAAGAATCATCATAAATTTCAGTAGACATCGGTAGTATCAGTGAGAAGCCAGTATTTGTGCTAAATTTACAGGTCATTAGGTCTCAAAGCTAATGTAACGGATGCAAGTAGAATATCTTGTCGGTATCCCCTGTTACGTAAAAAATGTAAGTTGCATCCCAGCTTTTCTGGATTTTAAATCAATTAATGGCATTTTTAACAACATTTCCGTTAAAACGAGGATTAGAAATGCAATTAGTAATCAGCTGTTCACGAATAACGCCATATTTAGATATCAAATGTTCATATCTATTATAAAAACTCTTAAATGTATTCAACGACTTATGAAATCGGTAACCCTGTTGTAAAAGTTTGGCTGTGATAGTAAGGTTACGTTCATTTCAATCGTCAAGAGTAGAACAAACTCGTGCGGTGCGAATCGTACCACTTGGGAAATATACACCCCGTAGGATGGAGCTAGAAGAATGTCGCCGTCAGGAAAGGGGAAATTAGTAATAGTGAAATCAAAATCATGCCGTTTATCATATATTTTAGTTTTTTGAATTTACCAGAGTCAATAATGATAGTAAGATTATAAAAGGGCAGCATTTGGAATCATTGTTAGCTTTATTTAATTTCAGTTGTTGCTGGTAAATAATGTTTCATAATCTAAAAACTGGACATCATTACACGTCAATTTAGCTGCTGTTATCATTAAATAGAAATAAGTTGCCACTGTTTTGTATGGTTCCGTTTTGAAGTTTTTTTTTAATGAAGTCTCGGTCGTAACAGAAAAGAAAAAGATCTGCAATTAGAGGTGCACAATTTGTACCCATGGGAAAACCTATGACCTGTTGATAAATAGTGTTTCCAAAACAAAAAAAAAATTGTCAAGGAAAAGATTGAGTGCATTAATCATATCATCACATGTCCAGGAACAATGATTATTGTAGGTAATATTAGGGAAGAAACCTTGCTTTTTGTTAGAGCAAATGAATTGCAGACCTGAAAATTTAAAATACCGTTCAATAAGTTGTCCCAATTTGGATTTAATCAAATTATGTGGAAGGGTAGTAAAAAGTGTAGAAAACTCATAACTGTCGATAGATGAGACTGGTCTTTGAATTGATTGTAGTTTATCTAAACTTTCAATGGAATTTTTTACATTCCAAAACTAATTTACACCAGAGTTTTGATAAGTGTTTTCACAGTATTTTATAGCCAAATCCTTTATACAAGTAAGTGACCTGATTAAATGGGTGGATACATTAGTAGTAGAACACTTAATAGAAGCCACCCTTGAGGGTACCCCGGGGTATAGAAATAGATCTAGTATCTCCGGCTTGCGGGGTATGACCCCTCCTAAACGGGACTGACCCCGAGGGAACCCCGGAATATAGAAACAGGACACATCCCGTTGTTTGCGGGATGAATAAATACACAACCCATCTTTCGGGTGGGATGTAAACTCAGGTCCACGTGTGGGAAGAAATGCCACGCTTACTGCACGTTAAAGAAACCTTGTAGCAAGCTCTTTTTGGAATGGTCCGTAGGTGATCGGCTACAAGGCTAAAGGCTAAATTCCCTGCCCCTTTCGATTTCACCCTACTTTTCCAGTGGCAGTCAGAATTTCTGGTCCCCTGACCCTTTCCATACCCCAAAGTGATTATTTATTAACATACTTGTTCTCGTCTTGATATAGCTGAAATATTGCTCAGTAGACGTTAAACAATAGTCAATCAATCAATCAATAGATGCCAAAATAAAACGATGTTTGAAGGGATTTTTGTGAAGCTTCGGAACCCGGTACATGGTAAGTAAAATGTTATCTTTAGGTGGAACTTTAAGCATTTCTGTATCCCTATAATGTTGTTTGGTAAACGTTTTTTTCACCCCAATTGAAGTCAAAATAAAGCTTTCAAAAATAAGACAGTCATACCTCAAAGTAAGGTAAAGATGGTATATGCGTATGTACACTCAAGCATCACAAACTCGTATTTTAATTTTAAAACAGTTTGAAATAAATATGGGGACTAACTGTGCGCTTTCATTGAACAATCCTCAATTAAAGGATAACCTTCATCTTGTATACCCAAAGAACTCGAAATAAAGAGACCACTGTTATACATTGTACCATCATCAGCATCATATCTGGACCTATACCTCTACATTGACAACTCTGGACGTCTGAAAACAAAGCTTTACGACAAGCGTGATGATTTCGACTTCCCGTTTTTGAGCAATAATGTTCCCGCTTTTCCGGTACATTTCACAACTCATGCTATTGTCGTGCCTGTAATTTGTACAGCAATTTTGTCAACAGAGCGAAATTACTGTCTCAAAAACTTATACATCAAGGGTATGTTCAGCCACTGTTACAATTACTACAGAAGTTTTACGGTCGTCACCACGATTTGACAGACCATTACAATGTTTCTATTTCAAAAAATGAGAACAGATATTTTTGGATAGATCTAGAGTTTGTTACCGGACTGACTAACACCGATTGTGACAAAACTGGACTTTTAACTGGCAGTGTGACGCGTGCCACGCGCGGAGCAGATCATGCTTGTTGTTGCTCCCCTTTGGGTCGTTGTCTCTTTGACACATTCCCCGTTTCCCTTCTTTTTTCTATTACACTTCCAGAGTACCTGACGATACCTTAGAGTTAATAGGGGTTCACACTGCTAGTGCTTTAGTTTTGTGGCGTTCTTGTACATTTTTGTTTATTTGTTTTGTCTTTGTCATACTGTCTCAATTCGTTTGCTGTGAATTGCCGTGATGTTGGATTTATGATTTTAGAATTTCGCCTTTCCTCGTTCTTGTTTCGGTATTCGCTTGCCGATGTATTTTGTATCAAAGTAAAAGGTATGATAATCAAATTATAATGACGTTTTCATGAAAAAAGTTTAAATCTGCATGACAGATAAAATGAATCATACTTCTTATTGTTTGATTGTTTGCTGGGTCATTCAATTTATCAAACGAACTTCAAACACACCGATTAATTCGAATTTCACTAAACTTATAGTTCTGTCGTATAGGTTAACTTACTGTGTGGGCATAAATTTTACTATTCATTTTCATACCTTACAAGAAACGGAATTTTGATCCAATGAAGAGAAATATTTTGATTAATATGTTTAAACTCTCATTTCAGTTACTTCGGTATTAAGTTATTTGAAGGATATCTTACCGGAATATTCATCATCATGTAATTAAATACAGATATCTCAAGTGCAACCTCTTCTCCTCTTACTACGGAATATGGCATGTTAGATCGTATGAAGAATTGCTGGAATCCCGTGACCTGAATTATAAAGAAACAGAAATATGACCTGCATATCACTTAATTATATAAGCGTATAATTAGATTTAGATTTACAGACTTACAGATTTATTAAAAGGCATAAACAACAGAAATCTAATATTAGTAGAAATGATATGGAATTATCGAGCATTAAAAATTAGAATTGTTATCTCAGGCATTAGGAATAACAAAATAAATAAGTGTCTGTTATTGAAAAAATTTCGAATCTTAGACCAAGAGAGTGGCAAATCTTGTCAGTCTGGAATGATTTGTCTATAGAAACCTTAAAATTTCTGCAATAGCAGAACCTCTTTTTACCATTTCCAATTTTCATTAAATCTATCACAATTTTGTATATTTCGAATACGTAAAACAACATTTACAAGCCCAGACTGAATCCTGTTAAAATTTTTGACAAAACTGTCTCGAGTATTACTAACCTTGCAAAGGAAAAATTTTACTAACCTGAGCTGGCAAATGACTTATTCCAAGACCTGTTTGCTGATGGATCGCAAAAGCACTTGCAACCCATGATGTAATTGTATCAGGCATTGTTGCATTTGTTGTAAACAGGCCATTATTCCTACAAAAATAGCCATTATCGAGGGCAGTGATTGTTGCAAGAGCTATATAACTACATAATATTTTAACGTAAAAACTCTTGTAAAGCTTGGGGAGACTTACTGTTTTTTATCAGTTTTATTATCATTCTACGCTTTTCTTCTATATCCATCTTAAACTTTGTGCGACCATTTTCTCAAAGACTAACGGTCAAATTTCTCAAAAGGACAGATCCCTCTATCCAAAAGGGTGTAATAAAGTTTTGAAATTTTTGAAATGGCACCCGTTGCCATGGAAATTGCAAACTTGAAAGAGGCTGGAATATGAAAGTGATCAGAATTGGATGATACTTTACAGAAATGTTGCTTACCACAAGGGAAACTGGTTTTTGGTCTCCAAGACACCAAAAATGGCACCTGTTACCATGGAAATGGCAAAAAATGAAGGGAAATAAAAGTGTTCAGAATTGGACGATACTTTACAGAAAATTTGTTTAGCAAAAGAAGAATTGGTCTCTTGTCTTTAACACTTCAAAATGTCGACTGTTGCCATGGAAAAAAAAAGAAAAGAAAGGTATGAAAATTACAACTTGAATGAAACTTGACAGAAAATTGTCTTGCATGTATAGAATTTGTTCAGAGACAAGTATTCCGATCTTGACCAAACTTAATAATAAGATGAATTCTGATCAGGAAAGGTGCAATCATGTCTTGCAATTTTTTAAATGGCTACGGTTCCCATGGCAACGGCAAAAAGGCTGTAAAATAAAAAAAAAGTGCTCAGTATTGTATGAAACTTTACAGCAAGATAACCTAACATTTGGGAAATTGGTTTCTGAGCTCCAAGACCTCAAAATTGCGACAGTGGTGATAGAAACGCAAAAAGGGTGGAAAATACAAAGTGCTCAGAATTGGAAAAAAATTCAACAGAAAGGTTACCTTTAATGTGTGAAGGTCCTCTTTTCTGATTAGAGGGTTCGTTTGGGAGACTTTTGTATCAGCATCCTGATACATTTATACATTTTTATCTACGATTTCTTTTACCAACAGGAAATATTGGCGTCAATATGATTGTTGATTGACAAAAAATTAAACAAGTATCTGCTACCTGTGTATGGTTTGATAGCTGGTTATGAAACCAAATAAATTCCTTCCTTTTCAGTCATTATTGATCTGCTAGGTACTGACGTAAATATCGGTAGTTCCTGCAGGTTGTGCTTTTAAGATGAAGTAAAATAATACGGGTTAAATTCATAAAAAAATTAATACAGCGGTCTATAAATAGCAACAAAAATTCATATTTATAAAGTATGGATCAACCAGAGATTATGATGATAAAATTACACAAAATGAAATTATAATTAAGCTAAGAAATGTAATTTACACACTAGTAAAATGTAAATAAACATATTTACAAAAGATCTTAAATAATTGCCTAATTATCGATTAACGAAGAATTTTCGTCAGGCGACATTTTAATTAAAATTTTTAATTTTTTAAATTTATTTCCTACTTTATATTTACAATTGTTAGCTCTTCTATGTCACAAGGAACGGCAATATCTTTGTTTCAACTGTCATTGTTAGTGAAATCAAAACAACAAAAACTTTTTTTTCAAATCTCTATTCCAGATGATGAAACAATCATCTAAATATCTTTTTTCAATTTTCAATAAGATATGTTTCAAATGCATTTCCAAATTTATCACAGGATTGTATATTAATTTTGTTTCATGAAGCCCCATGACTAAGTTGGCGTACATCGGGGAAACTTTTGTACCCATAGCAGTGCCCACTTTTTGGCGATATGATTTATCTTTAAAATTGAAATAATTATTTTCTAAAATGAAACGAAGTCATTCTAAAACAAAATCCTTGTCAAATCGCTCGGGTAGAGTTTCAGGAAATTTGTTTAACCAATATTGTATTGCTTCAATTCCATAGTTATGGGGAATGTTAGTATGTAAGTTGACTACATCAAAAGATACTAAGTGACAATTCGGATCAACTGTATTAACCAGCTTAAGGGGGTAGACCTGGGGTAGGAGGAGATAACTCTGTTTTTCACTTTTTTATTACTTACACAAACAAATAGAATCATTGCAATAGGTATGATCAAAATTTTAGAATTGTAAACATTTTTCCACACAGCAAATAAATATTCACTTTGTCATGAAAACAAATACCCAACATCCAGTTATTTATAATGAGTCCATTTTATCCTACATTTTTGCAATACTGTCCAAAGATAATGAAAATCTGTAAAAGTCAAATTTCTTCCAAGGGAGGTAATTTATAGTGCAGATTCAGCAATTTTATTGATTTTTACCCACTTTATTCTAAATTAAGAAAAAATGGGACGGTAGAATTTTCTAAAATTTTAATATATCTTTCATATACCAGTTTTCTTTCTATTCTCAGTTTTTGGTGAAAATTAAACGACAGAATTTTTAACTAGAGGTGTTTGAAAGTGATCAAAATAAAGTAAAAATTTCAGCCTATACTAATCAGAACACCCACTTATTTCTGTTCAAAGTTGTTAAATTTACTATCATTATTCATGCTTACTTTCACACATGTCTAAACTACAGAAGTTTGCATTTGAAATCATCCTAAATCAAATAAAAATTTAATTAGAGCAAATTCTATACACCACAATCAAGTCCTGAACGGACCAAATAACATGAGGAAACAAGGTATCTTTGAAGACCTCTAGACATAAAACGGGACGGTAGAAATTGTTGAAAATTGCTTAAAGTGGACATGAACATTTGTAGTTTTAATACTGCAAATATCAAGAAAATTAAACGAGCGGAAAATTTTAGGCCTACCCAGGTCTACCCCCTTAAACAAGGAGCAACAATTTATTAGAACATACCGTCCACGACTTAACTGTGCTTAGTCCGATAATTTGACGAACCGGAAGTTATTTTTCCGAAAATAAATATAACCGGACTTCATTCCGATTTTAAGCATAACCGGACGTTAATCGTATCTAGGACCCCTTGTAACGTTACGTATCCATTAGCGACGTTATTTAACCACCATGAAGATCTCAGTAGAGGTGAAACCGGTAGTGGAGAATATTTATGAACTAATCTATTTTGTACATTTGTGAACATTTGGAACTATGTGTTAATATAATTTATTGCGCATTTCCGACTTACTTTATTTTTCCTATAATTTTTTTGTATAGTTATAACAGACTTTTTTTGTGTATATATATATATGATTTGCATACTAAAGCGACAGATTCGCATGCATACTTACTCCCCAGTAGCTGCCATCCTAGGCACTGTGTAAATGCCATCCCATATGGACTTTCAACCCGAATACGTCGTATCTGTTCGCAAGAAGAAACATTCAAACATAGGAGCAGAGAACTTACCCAACATCTTGTGAACAGGGGTTACAAAGAAAAGCATGTCAGAACAACTGTTCAAAAGGTCTCTTCGATTGACAGAAGCGAATTGCTAGATTATCGGCAAAGAAAGAAGAAAAAATTGCGGACGCCACTGGTTACTACTTTCCATCCACATTTACCTCATTTGTCAGCTATAACCCGTGAATATATGCCAATTCTGCATGTATCACCCAAAATGAAAGCCCTTTTTCCAGAACCTCCTCTAGTATCATTTCGTCCTCCCAAAAATCTGAAGGACATTCTCGTAAGAGCCAAATTACCATCACCTGAAACAGACCAGTTTACAACATGTCGCGACAGGCGTTGCCTTTTGTGCAAGTATAGCTCAACAACTAAAATATTCAAAAGCACAGCAACAGGCGAGTCCTATAAAATATTTACCAATTTATCCTGCAAGTCTGATAATGTCATCTATCTCATCACTTGCTCTGTTTGCCAACAACAGTATGTCGGTGAAACGAAAAATTCACTCAACATTCGTATTAACTTGCACCGTGACCACATTCGGAAAAAGGAAAGATCACAGGCCACTGCATTACATTTCAATTCCACCGGTCATGACTGGAAACATATGCAAGTAGTACCAATTGACCAAAATCGATCGTGGACAGACACACAGAGGCAGGCTAAAGAAAAGTTCTGGATAGAAAAGCTAAAATCCAGTTTGAATATAAAAATT